>VZRH01007534.1:0-10017 GCA_013397555.1 Urocynchramus pylzowi
GGTGCAGAGGGATAGGTGGATCCCATGGGCACGGGGGAGGATGGAGGAGGACGGTGCAAGTTTTGAGTTCCCCATTTCAGAAAGAGGGGCAGAGGGGAGAGCGGGCCCAACACAGTCACTGGGACTTGAGACGGGGAGAGAGGGATTCTTATTAGAGTCATTAGCATTTGAAGAAGAAGCTTCTGTTAGGAGAGATAAGGCTGGAATGCACTGTTTGGCTCCCTGTCCATCTCCCCGGGAATTTTGAAGAGAAATAGACCTTTTTTTTAGGTTAGCTTTTTCTACACTTTTAGTAATTATATGAAAAATAGGAATGAATGGAGTTACAGAAAAATCTTCATTAGTTTGAAGGGTAAAAATTTTTGTCCCAACCATGTCCCAAAAGCAATCTAAAGTAATAGTATGTGTGTTACCATCAGGAAACTGGGAAAGAATCCATTTTACAAATTTTTTCAGGTTATTTTTGGAAAGGTTACCTTTAGAAAAGGAGAAGTTATTAGAAGATAAGATTTATAGGATTAGTAAATATAAATCTCTCTCATTCTGGGATCTTTTTAGTTTAGAAGATTTTGACCCCATAGTTCCAAAATCCCCTCCAGCAGAAAAAAGAGAGGAAAAAAAACCAAACCAAAAACAAACCAAAAAAGGACCCAAGGTTTAGAGCGTGCAAAGAGGCTGTTTTAGCACTTACACATCTGCAGCCAGGTGTGGGTCAGAAATCTGCTGGTGGTTGGTCTGCTGAGTTCGATTCCTCAGGCACTCGTCCCTGCTGTTAGTTTGAAGGGTCGTCAAAAACCTCTACAAATAATTTCTTCTATAATGAAAATGTTATCTGCAGGAGGTCATGGAGTCTGAATGGCAGTCTTATCTTTGTAAGATAAGATAAGATAGCTGCTCTTTTTAGGGTGGTAGGGTATTTCACACTCACGTTCAGGCCGCCAGGTTTTGCCATGAGTTTGCTCTGCGGGGTGAGGGTGTCCCCCAGATACCGTGATGGGTGTACGGCTAGCTCAGTACAGTAAGTACTGCCTATCCGAGACCCTAAGCAGTTCCCAACACAGGCAGCTTAGTAAGCTATAGTGTTTTCAGCTCTTCGTGATTATCAGTACATAAGTGATTTCTAGCTCCTTTGCTTGCTAAGCTCTCGCAGGCAGCAGACACAGGGAGAAGANGGAGAAGAGAGAAGAGTCGTTTGGAGTTCCGCTTTATTAATAAAGATCGTAGCTTTATTCGGATCTTCGGTGACAGCTTCTCTGCGAAGGGTTCCAGGGACAGCTCTTC
Organism: Urocynchramus pylzowi; assembly: GCA_013397555.1. Classification (NCBI taxonomy): domain Eukaryota; kingdom Metazoa; phylum Chordata; class Aves; order Passeriformes; family Fringillidae; genus Urocynchramus; species Urocynchramus pylzowi. The sequence goes on from VZRH01007534.1 coordinate 1,282, forward strand.
TGACAAACTGGGCAAAAGTAGGGGTTTTTATAGGGTTTAGGGGTTTTGGAAACTTATCCAATGGTAAGGGTCAAAGGGAAAGTAGCCTATAGCCTTACAGATAGATAAGCAAGGGTCCGAAGACGGAAGAGGGACTTCTTTTTGTCCTAGTCAGCATGACTTGGCACTTTAGGCTGCTGACCGCCAGGGCCTTACAGGCCTGGAGCCTGCTACACTGCACCAGAGCCTTGTCCCCTGAGCTCTGCAGCTCCATGGCCCAACCCATTGCACCAAGTTCCATCTGCTCTCCTCAGGGCTCTGCCTGCACGCAGACCCAGGAGAAGTTTTCCTGTTGGTGAGGAAAGAATGCAAAAGCCTGAGCAGGTTTCCTAAACAACAAACCCNTTATCTTTGTAAGATAAGATAAGATAGCTGCTCTTTTTAGGGTGGTAGGGTATTTCACACTCACGTTCAGGCCGCCAGGTTTTGCCATGAGTTTGCTCTGCGGGGTGAGGGTGTCCCCCAGATACCGTGACGGGTGTACGGCTAGCTCAGTACAGTAAGTACTGCCTATCCGAGACCCTAAGCAGTTCCCAACACAGGCAGCTTAGTAAGCTATAGTGTTTTCAGCTCTTCGTGATTATCAGTACATAAGTGATTTCTAGCTCCTTTGCTTGCTAAGCTCTCGCAGGCAGCAGACACAGGGAGAAGACAGGAGAAGAGATGTTTGGAGTTCCGCTTTATTAATAAAGATCGTAGCTTTATTCGGATCTTCGGTGACAGCTTCTCTGCGAAGGGTTCCAGGGACAGCTCTTCTGACAAACTGGGCAAAAGTAGGGGTTTTTATAGGGTTTAGGGGTTTTGGAAACTTATCCAATGGTAAGGGTCAAAGGGAAAGTAGCCTATAGCCTTACAGATAGATAAGCAAGGGTCCGAAGACGGAAGAGGGACTTCTTTTTGTCCTAGTCAGCATGACTTGGCACTTTAGGCTGCTGACCGCCAGGGCTTTGCGGGCCCTGTGCCGGCTACATGGGAGTATTATGCCCTTTTCTTCAGTCACTTCACCTCTCTGCCATGACTTTTCAAATACCATGTGGAGTGAGTGGCTTAGTAATTGTATCTTCCTGTTTCCTCAGGACCCTGGGATGCAACTTTTTTCTTCTCATACACTTGCATATATTCAGCTTCCTTAGGTGGTCCCTAACCTGACCTTCATGTAAGATGGGACATTGTTCATCCAGTCCCTGTCTTGAGGTACAGGGACTTGAGAAATGAAGCAGAATGACAGCCAGTGAAAAATAATGAAAAAGAATACATCAGCCTTCTCTCTTCAGGATACATGTACCTGCACCCACTGCCTGTGCATTTCCTTCTCACTCACTCAGCCACGCTTCTATCCTGTCTTTGTTGCCTCATTTCTTATACATGGTAACCCAAAGCATTTTAGTTTCAAGAAAAATATTAGCTGCCATCTCTATTCTGCTCCTGTATCCCTGGGGGTAATTTTGCAGGGGATCTCTTCCACTAATTCCAGGAACAACTAAAGCCTTGCTATCCTAAAATTCAGAGTGTTTTTGGCTGATAGTTCAATAAAAGTGCAATAGTATGGTGAGTTTGGCAGATTGTTAAATTCATTCTATATCCACAACTGGGTATCTGTATTTTCAGTCTTAGAGAAATGAAGACTTTACAGATTCTGTGGGACATAGCAGAAAATGGGAGCAAAAATTTGTTTTATCTTCTTTACACTGCTTTTACAAAGCTCAGTTAGTATTTAAACGCTCCTAATAATAAACCAAAAGTATTAAGCAAGTATTAGATCAATTTCATTTCTTTTACTGTCTCTCTTACTGGTATCATAACTTCATTTTCATTAATTTTGAATGGGTGATTATTTTACTGAGTGAAGCAATATGACCACTGGCTTCCATTGCACATCCCACCTTTGCCTGCTGTGGCACAGAGTCTTGGTTATGTTGTATATTAGTACCTGAATAATCTCCCTCAATGTTCATTTGAGGCTACATCCTTGTCCAGAATATTAATTTTTGTAATATTTTGTACTGACTGTGTCTAATAATTAGTTTGTAAGGAACCCACTATGAGTTATCCCATGACAAACTGAGCTACCTGATTTTCAAAAGGTGTGGATGTATGACTCAACCCATAAAAAAGTGGTTTAAGCCTGGCACAACACTGGTAAATTTACCCTAGATATATCACAGCTAAATGTTGACAGTTTTTCAAGGGCTTGTTTTTCCACACTTTAAAATAAAATCTGCTTATTTATATACAGCTGTCACAGCATGATTTCCTCTGGTTTGAAGAATTACCTCTGTTCATGTGATTCTGAATGCAGTTACCTTTAAAAAACCAATGTTAGCATACAATAAATGCATTCTAAAAGTTAAACAACAGTCGTTTGTACAGTATATTTTGTTAGCAGATTTAGCTTTGTTCTAGGTGAAAAATCAGCTATATGTATAGCCAATTAGGAAGGTATGTGCAAGGAACAATTTGACATCACTACTCTTCTGTCTTTATCTTCCTAAATCTCCTATTATGGCTATTTTTTTTCAAGGTTTTGTAACAAATAATGACCTAATTTCCCTTCTTTTCAGTGTACCTGGGGTGAGTTTTCTAAAATCTGTAAATATTTTGTAGTTTAATCTTAAAAGGGTTGTGGACGTACATCTTAAATGCATTTAATATAATATCAGCAGATCAAAATATACTAACTCCAGAGCAAAAAGGACAACTAGATTTTCTTAAAACATTTTCATTTGCTGGTACCTCTGTTTCTGTAAAAAAAAGTATTTTTGTACTAAGAGAGATTAACTTTTGAAATCATGCATCTCTGTAAAGACCATATCTGCAGCTTAGTCATCAGATCTTTCTGCACAACATGTCAGAATTTGGTAGTGAACTACTAAATCCCTAATTTAGAAGGGCTCTACTCTCAGTGTCCACTTAATACAATTAGGTATGAACAAAGAATGCAAATCTACCGTTTTCCTACACCAAATTCTTAGGAGACAATCTAAGGATGGAATGTAAGTTCTAATTCAACTCAATTTTTTTGCAAGTCTTTTGTTATTACCACAGACATCTGACATTTTTTTCTCACAATGAACAAGCAAACAAATAAAAGGTAAGTAAAGGAAAAAACCCAGCCCTTCAGAGATAACTATGTAGATATCCCAGAGGCAAAAGGGCAAGAGTAAGATTATTTAAAGACACACAAAAAGCCATAAGAGAAATACAGACAATTTCCCAAGGACAGTTGAATTATCACATTCAAATTAATGACAACTGGATTACCTGCATAGAGGCACCAGTGATCACTTACACATATGTTCAGGCATCTCATGTATGCAGATTCAAAGGACAGTGTATATGTAGGATAGCAGCACACAAATAGAAGACAGAGATACAACAATAAGCATTTTCTGTTCCGAAACAATTAGAAACCATTTTCAGTGGTATGCAAAATATGGCATCACTCTAGGTAAGATGTTGTTATGAATAATTTGTCTTCAAAACACTGACATTAATTATTGTTTTATTAATTAAGCACTGTCCTACCAGAGGTAGAGATGAACATCCTTTACACATGGGAAAAGCATTATATAAACAGCAGTGACCCAAAAGCTTACCTCATCTGCAGTCTGCAGAGACCATTTGCTGCATGAGAGTTGCTAAGGATGCAAACTCGCATAACTGGATTTGTTGCATATTTCCATTCACCTGGATAAAATTAAGTCCCCAATATAAAGGTATTTGTTTTGTGTATTTTTGCTTTATACCAAGGTATATAAAGAACTTTAACAACAGCTGTGTTACTTATTTTTATAATATATATCTCTTTCACTGGGACTCTTTTTAAATTGAAATTTATCTTGGTGCTAGGAAAAAAATCTAGTAAATAGTGATGAATAAAATTGCAGCCTGAAGGAGATCATGGGCTGATTTCTGTCATCAAAGGAGCTGTTCAAAGGCTTTCATCCTTTTTGCTGCCAGCATGCTGCTCCATTTGCAAAGTAAAATTTCCATGCAGCTCTCCAGTGTATGATGCAGTTTGTATTTTCACATATGCAAGAGACTAAAGAGAAAGTTTGTATCTTGTTTTTCCTAAAAACAAAACAAAACCAAAACAAACCAAAAAAAATCCAAAAAAACATGGTAAAAGGAAATTAAGTATCTGTGGCAACAATAGAGTAAATTGTGCTCAAAGCAAAGAGCTCAGAGTCTGGAATCAATTTACCTATCTAAAATACTTCATAAAGATATATGACACTGACCTTTATGATTTAATATTTACTATTGTTGTTTGCCAGAAATAATATCATTGTGTTATGGAAGCATAAGCAAGAAGACTGTATGACTCAAAATGGTTTTGCACAAATTGAAAAACATTGTCTCACAGATCTGTAAATGGCAGGTAGTGATGGTCTAGCATGGTTCAGGCATGGATAATGAAAAATTTCAAGTTAAGTTTGCCACAATGCAAAAGCTTAGGACATTAATTTAAGTCTATTCCTGTATACAAGGAAGCCCAAGTACTTTATCATGAGATTACAACCACAGACCAATCTTATTTTTTTATGTAACTTTTATGTCAAAGGTCTAAAATTAATCGTTTTAGCATGTATCTAATCTCAAAATTCAAGTCCTTGCTGAATTTGGACCTAATGCAGATGAAGATTGGAAAGCTAAAGAAAACCCCACTGTTTTATTTCCCACACAAAGCTATTATAAAAGTAAATATCCAGTCATGCAAGATGAGAAATAGTTTTTCAATCCAGTGAAGTCAGTCTTACAGGAAATCTAGTACTTTACAGGATGTGGGGGTTTGCTTTGTTTATTTTTCAGTGCTTCACACTAGGATGTAACAGCATAAGTCACAGAATAAAGTTTAAAGTTATTTTGTTTTTCTACGTTAGAAAATTTCAAATTCAAAGGACAAGACACTGTAAGCCAAGTCTCAGATTTCATAAGGAGACAAAAATTAAACATCACATTTTATTGTATTCAGTTTTATTGCCTTTGTGAAGCAATATGAAAACAGTTCTCAAACTAATGAAAGCAGTATGAGCAGACTGAGGAAAATTCAGTAGAATGATATAGAGAGCCATTAACCATGAAGTCTAAGGTAGACTGCCTGATGTTAACCATAAATAAAACTAGTAGATTTGACAGGTTCTATTCAAGTTAATGACTGTCATGGGTTGACCCTGGCCCAATGCCAGTGCCCCCATGAATGTATATTTTTCAGAATGGCTACTGTGAGATGTGACCTGAAACAGAGCAAAGCAGGCTTCAACTTAGGGATAAAGGGAAGAAACTTTATTAATCTACAACATAACGAAAAGGAAGGAAAAAAACACACACAAAATCCACAATGGAAACCCTTCAAAACACTCCTTCTCCCCCACCCCTTTCCACCATCACACCATGAGACAAGACTTTAAATTCCCAATCCAGTTACCACCCCTCAAGCACTCAATTCTCAGTCCATTACCACCCCTCACACAACCACCTCCCAGTTCATCAGGAGAGAGGAGTCTCCCTCTTGCACCATAGGCTTCCCCAGGAAACACAGTCAAACCCTCCTGTGCTTCCATGTCACACGGGGCAGCCACCCAGAGAAAATCTGCCATGGTGACATCTTCCTTCCATGTCCAGTGCTCTCACCACTGTTCATGGATCCAAACTGCTTCTTGGGTTCCTTTTTAAGGATGCTTTGCCCAGATCCAAAAAAGTAACAGTCTCTCACTTTTGGGACACCAGTCCCCCCCATATTCACTGCCCTGGGGCCTGGGGGTCTTGAGAACAGAGATCTCCTTCCCCTCTGAAGGCAGAGGGCTCCACCCCACCCTCCTCATCAGTCTCTGTTCACTCCACTCCTTCACATAACATCACTGTCACTCCTGGCTCCCAGCCATCGCCTCCCCTAGATGCAGTCTCTGAATTACAGGAAGAAATTGGTTCAGTCCAATGGTTGCGCAACAAAAAAGTCCAGCCAAAGGCCACTCCAATCATCTCCTCCATCTAGGACACTTCCCATCCTCTGCTGGCATGTTCCACTTCCTTGAACTTTCTCCTCACTTGCCCATTTCCTTCTATCTCTCTTCTCCTCAAATTAGGGAGGATCGGTGTTTTTTGCAGCTTCCATTGTCCAGGAACAAAAGGGGTTAAAATCTCAGCTGCTGTCTGCCTGGGACATCTGACTCCCACAGCTGGCTGGCGGCTGGGCACCTTGTTTGTTGCCCCCCCCCTTCTCCTTCTTGGCCCTTGGTGCCAGCACATGATATCAAATTTAATCAAATTTCAAGCTGGCACAGACTCTCTCTCTCTCTCTCTCTCTCTGGGGGGCTGCCCAAAGCATCTCAGGGTCCCTCAGGGTTCCTCCACCCTTCCGTTCTTCGGTCTCCCTCCCCACAGGCCGCATGGCTTCCCCTCTCCCCCAGCCAGACGCAGCTGGGCAGGGGAGAGGTCAGATCAACTCACTGGCAGGAACCAAAGAGGAAGTTCACCTGAGTGAACTTCCTGGGAATGCTCTGCTTTTACCCCACTGTGTATTCTCAGAGGCGTATCCAGCTCCCCAGTGGCCACACCAGGTGCCAATATTCAAATCTGGCCACTGATTGGTTTGACCACAACTTTCCCAAAAACTCACTTTCTTGTCAAACCAGGACATTGACTTTGATACAAAGGTAGTCATAAAAAGCTGAGATTTTAATTAATTTTCTCTAATTTTGAAGAAAATCTTTTAAAATTCAGAAAGAAAACTTTAAAGCCTATCCTCTTAGTAGGCCTCAAGGTCAGTGTCTTTCACAGTTTCTTTTCAAAGAGTTGATAATATGTATTTTCAGTGCTTTTCTCTCTCTTCTTTTTTTTTTCCCCAAATACTTTGATTCCTTTTATTACTACCTGTAAGCTAAATATTCCACACTTAGAAAAAGGACTGAATTTGTAGGCCCCTAGCATTGTCATAAAATAAGACCTTCTAATTCATGGAACATTCCTATGCTAAATACTGTTTTGAGGTCCTCCAAATTCTAGTCCATGCTTTCCTTTCAAAGATTGCTTTGAAAATATATTAATCTACACCAATTAAAGAATTTACGTAAGAGCAACTAGCATGGGAAACACTTCTAGAACAGAATGTAGCCCATTATGAGAGACTGCAAAGCTGCACCCTTCAGTAATGCTACATAGAGCTTAAGGTGGGGGCAAGCCTTTGGGTTACTCCTGCCTCAGCAACAGGTGTTTATTGATTTTTTTCACAAAAGCACCATGTGCTTTGCTCAGGGCAATTCCTAGAATCCTTAGACCAGGCCTTTGCACTTACAGTGTTCATTTCCATAAGCCAGATCAATAATGTAAGGGAAGTCTGGCACAAACTTGGATGATGGCTTGGTGTGACAAAGAGCTCTACAAAAAAATGCTGGTGTGACTCTGCAAATCCGCTGGAGCTAGTAAGTCACCATTACTGTTCAAAGAGCTTAATATTTCTTGTCATCAAAGAATGAAAGCATCTTTGGGACACGTTAATTGCTAATTGCTTGCTATGTCCTATAGACCCAAAAGGCCAATTTTCACCTTCTGAAGAAAAAGGACCAGGCAATTAAGACCAAGCCAGAACTCTACTACGCACTTTAATTTTAAAAAAATATTAATAAGCTTTCAAAGAATTAATTTGTGTTGCATTTTCCATTTTATATGAATGGGGCAAATACTCCATCTTAATAACACATCTAGCCTTTTTAGAAATATTGAAACATCCATGACAATTACCCAGATTTGTTGTCATAACGAAGATGGTAGATCTACTCAGAAAAAAGCTATTTTTTTAATCTGAGGGTGGCAGAATTATAGTTTACCATATGTATTTGTTTATATTTTTAAGGAGCATTAGGACAGTCCTGTTTGATAAACCAACACTTCATCATAATGCCCCAGAAAAACACGGCCTAGTTCTTCCTAATTCTTCCATTTTACCTATGCAGATAAACCTCTCAAAGGTCTCCTGCACAAACCTCTTCAGCAAGAGATGTTGAACAGAGCTCCCATATTTAACAAATGCCCAAGCTTTAGCTTGCTATGTTATGAATTTCACTGAAAACATCATCTCATTAGAGCACACTACAGCTCTCGACAAGCTTACAACCACAATCGGCACCCTCGCCTTGGATCCTTCGTTTCCAGGATCTGCCTTGTGCCATGCCCAGCACCCATCCCTCGGGGGATACCATGCAGCGGCCCTCTGCTGTCCTGAGCTGGTGTTGCCACCCGCCCCTACACCCCGCAGAGGAGTCTGCAGAGCCTTCCCCTCAATTCGCTGACACCGCCTGCGACCCCGCAGCCACAGTCTCTCCTCTCCCGGCACGAAGGGCCTTCCCGGCACTGATTCGCACCCCCACCCGTTCCTGCCCGAGGGCACTCAGAAGGGCACGGGGCGCTTTGTTCCCTCCCTGCGGGCTCGCACGGCTCGGACCCCTCCAAGCGGACACCGAGCCCGTTCCGTGCGGACTCCAGACCCTCCCCTGTGCACCCCAGCCCCTTCACTGAGAACACCGAATCCTCCCCTGAGGATCCCAGGCCTTCCCCCGCGGCCTACTCTCGCCTGTAGCCGCCGGGCCCCGCTCCCGGCCCGGCCCGGTGCGGATCAGAGTGCACCGGGCCCGGACTACGCCTCCCACCGGCGCAGCCTGGCGCAGCTACCGGGCCGACGTGAGCGCCGCCGCGTCCCCC
>VZRH01007535.1:724-91188 GCA_013397555.1 Urocynchramus pylzowi
GGAGTGGCTTTTTGTTATTTTTATTTCTTTTATTTTTTTAAAATTTTTTTACAAAGTTTTTTATTTTTTGGGGTTTTTTTTTTTGGGGTTTTTTTTTGGGGGGTGGCGTTGTTGGTTTGTTTTGTTTTGGTTTGGTTTTTTTGAGTTTTTTTTGGTAAGCCTTCGCTCCTCATTCTGTTCCTTTAAAACTCATGTATTAATTTCAGGCATTACTATCAAAATATATATGTTTTGTGTATCAATCGCTTACAAATTGATTCACACATGTTTTTGAATGTGGTATATAACTATCCACTTGCCAGAGTTGTGCTTGGTTGTGCTGTTAGAACTGCTGTGTGAAGGGGTGGGTCCCAAAGCTCTTCAGCAATGTTAAAGCCATGGTGAGTTTTCCGGTTGACTTATGGACTGCAAACACAGAGGTGCTGTTATTGGCAGGTTGGTAGGTTTTACTGTAGACTGTTGTCACATTGTCTGCTGTATGCTTGCAGATGAGTGTTCTTATAGATTGGAGGAAAAAAAAAAAGAAATAAATTACTGGCATTAATTAGAATTTTAAAGCTACTTATTAAAGAAAAAGTGTTTGGCATAGAAATGGAAGTCTTCTTACTAGACAACAGGTGTTTTTAATATCACAAATCTCTGTGATGTTACTTAATGTGGATCAGGTGTTTTGTTTCCTTTTGATTTGGAACACTCCTTTTCTGTCTATGCAGGGATTCTCACATTAAAAACATTGGCAATAAATATATAGCTTTCAGAAAATAGCAGTTTAATACCAAAATTTTAACTGAACTTAATTTTTTGAAGTACTTATGTGTTGGATTCTTATTTATATTTCTGTTCTGTGCTGTAGATCTGAAATCATGAGTCTGTCTTGTACTGTAAATCTGAAATCAGGAGCTAGTTTTCAGAAATAACTTTGCTGGAAGACTGAAGCTGACTAGTTTGCTGACTAGTGCGTGTAGAAAAAATGGAAGGTGGGTTGAATTTAGGCCTTAGGTACTCAGTTAGCTGCTTTGATGTGGTGATCTTTCTGTTGGGACAGGTGAAAATGAGAGATCTAGGAGGTAAGGGCTAGCAAGTAGCCAAAACATGATACTTCCTTTGACATATGGAGGCAGAGGTCTGCACAAGTGTATGCACAAGCAAGCTTGTAATCTCAAAGTAATCTCAAAGATCTGATCCAAAATGCAAACCCACCATTTTGATGCTTTATCTGCTTTCTTGTCAAATTGAGAGAGTCTCAGTGCTCCCAAGTGTCAAAAACTACAAGAGAGGATTGAATCTGCTTGTTGTGGAGGTTATTTCCCTGCAGGTGGCTGATACCATAAAATGGTCAGAGAGGATGTTTTTTTTTGATCCCTTAGAGGTGAATCCAAAGGAACTCTGTTGTAAAATGCTTACTTATTGAAGACCATACTTATCATATTGCTTCTGTTTTACATGTAGCAATGGCTGAAAAGGTGCCAAGAGGCTGGGATTTGCTCTGAAATTCTCATTTTATAGCTTGACAGAAGTATTCATGTTGCACACTCAAAAATGATGCACAATGCCATTAAGACTATACTTTAAAGGAATTACGTAATTTGCCAGGTCTCCATTTAATCCGTTTAATTGGATCTGACCATTGCTTGTGATATTCAAGATGAATAAATCTCCTGGGATGTTTATAGTAGTACTATCCAAAGTTACAACTACTGCAAACAGTTTTGAAATGTATCATAAATGAAGCCAAGCAAGCTAGAAAAAGTATTTCTGGTATATACTTTTAAAACAATTGCTAACAATTAGGATTAAATACTTAAAAGAGTAGGTTATACCATATCTACCATATTCTGTTCAGTACTAACAGACTATACCACGTTAGTTGTCTTGTGTCTTGAAAACAAGATGTAGTGCTAGCTGATCTGAGCAAATTGTTGCTAGACTGGTTTACCAGCCTGGTCTGGTATGACAATCTGTATAGTCAAAATATTCTGAATAATTTATAAAATGTCTCTGATTAAGGCATCCAAGTTCAGTCTAATGTTAAAGTGTCAGAAAGAAACACTGGACATTCTCTAACTAGTGAGAAACATTTTCTTCATGCTTCAGAGCTTGAGTCAATCAAATGAATGTAAGGTGTTTTTCAAGGCGAAACTAAGTGTTTTCCTCCTTTTTGCTCTCTTTTTCCTCCCTTTTTTCTCTCTTTTTCCTGTCCCACTCCCATCTTTGTTCTCCTCCCCCTTATTTTTTCTGTCCTCTTCTTCCTCTCTCCTTTTTACCCCTATTTTTTCTTTTTCCCCTCTTTTGCTCTTTCTTTCCCCAATACCTTTTTCATTGCCTTCCCTGACTTCTGGCACCTCACTCCCTTTTCAGCTTTCTCCCCTCTGTTTTGCTTTTCCTCACCACTTTTCACCTTTTTCTCCCCCTTTCACACTTTCCCCCTTCTTTTTCTCCTCCTTTTTATTTTTTTATCTCCTTTCTAAGGCAGTCAGGACATAAAAAATTGAAATGCATAGGGCAGCAGAAAGACAGTGAGAATTTACAACGTACTCCTTAATGAATAACCCCCTTCATTTCTCTGTGATAAGTGAAGGACTGTATTTCATTTTCTGTCAATCTTGCCTGTACTCAAATTCAGTTTCTTCCAATGGGCTAAAATAAGGAGGAGAGGTTCTTATTTATAAATTGTTCAGGCATGTTGAATCAACTAAAAGTGTTTTCCTGCAGAATGATATAAGAGTTTTATCTGAAAAACTTGATTCAATAGATCTCAATTTTTTGGGTTATTTTATAACTTATATGAAACGAATATTTCAATGTGAATTTGTATTAAAGGTATGTGGGAATGTACATGTGGAGTGCTTTTGTTATGACAACATTCTGGAAGCATAAAGTAAAATCAAATAGGATTTTGAGATATAACTTGGGACCATGTGAGCAAAGAACAAGTACTCACAAAAATCATGTAGTATATATAGGAAGCAAAATTTATGGTTAATGTGGTTTTTTGAAGCTCTGTTTTTCAGGTATACATCTAACATTTTGGGGTTTATTATTACTGGTGTTGGGTAACATAAGCTGGGTAGAGATTCTCTTTCAGATCTATGTGAGAATGTGAATGAAATTGAATAATAGCCTCTGAAAGGATACACATGGATTGTATATGAAGAGATGCCAGAAGAAAGCAAGCTTTTCCAATTTGTTTAATAGGTGAAGGTCAGGCAGTGTGTTTCTAAGGAAGACACTCAGCAATCATTAGTTGGAAGAGCTCTGTTGCAGCAGTGCTCTAAGCCCTGTGAGCACTTTCTGTGCATTGTAGAGGAAGGGGTTTTCTTGCTTTCCCACTACACATCAATGTTTTATTGACAATGAAAATACTCAGCAGAGCCCACCATTTTATGCAAAGAACAAAGTGTTTTCAATAAAAGGCAATAATAATAACTTTGGCTGTTCATGCTGCATTGATGAAGTTCCTGCATTTTAAGCAACAGATGTAACTTGGCAAGTGCTCTGGTTTAACATACCAAGGTTCTGCAATAGCCAAACAGAGTGTGTCACCATATGAGATGAGAGTTTAAAGTGAAGCAGCTCACAATGGGTCACTGTATAGGTGGAAATATGGCTTGTGTTTTTGAACAAATTAATTTTCATAAATTAATGAAATGTGTTAAAATGTATTGTGTTTGAAATCTCATAGATTTTTGTCATCCTTTCGTACTCTTGCTTTTGCAGTCCTACATTTATGAGGACCAGGACAGGATGTCTGTCTCCTCAGTATGATTACTTGCAGTGACAAGGGCGAAAGGGATGCTATTTACCAAGTCCTCACTGTGTATTTTGGTTTATTCTTGACTGGTAATGATGTTGTGTGATCTTTGCTGCATCTATCTTCCCTTTGGACAAAGAATGATGAAGGTGATGAGTTATATCCTATTTGCTGGTCCATGAATGTGGTATGGTCTCATGCTCCATCAGTGCCTTCCAGTTCTACTCCACAGTTATCAGTATTCTTTTTTGGATCTTATGGTTCCACTTGGTTGTCTCAGTCCTGTTCTAGTATTTTAGTCTGTTCTGTTGTACATTTGTGATCCTAGTGTACTAATACAAATACTTTACTGTAAAAATCTCTACCAAACAATGGTATCTCAAAAGTTTGTCTTTGTAAAACTGTCTATTGTCAGAGTCCCTAGTGTGTAGAGTTAATCAAGACTTAAATAAGCAAAAAAAGAGGAAATGTTTTCTTCTGATGGTCATATGTTGCAAGTGGCCTACTTGCTTTCAGTCTTCTGTGTTTTGTCTCACAAAACACAGGTGCCTCAGGTCTTCATACTTGAACAAAAAAGGGATTGTTAGTCATTCATACTTGGGAACAAAAAGGGATTATGAGGAAATGTTTATATTGAACTTAAGGTTTGTGAATTTTTTTTTTTTTTGTAAAGCAGGACCAAGTTAACACTAGAGGGCCACTACAAAACTGTAGAAGATTTGTTTTGCTCTTATTCCTTCCACTTGCATATAAAAATGGGGAGGTTTGTTAGCTGTACATTTGCTTTTTGTTGCAGACCTTTTTTGATCTATATGATAAAACAATTACTCATCTTAAAAATTAGGGCCTACAGCATACCCTTTCTGGCTTGTTTCAAAAATGTCAGTCTTAATTTTCAATCAAAATTAGTCACAGTATTCATATATGCTCATTGTTCTTGTTTATGATAATTCAGTAGTTTAATTCATACTTTGTTCTCTGTATATACTTCTGTATAGAGAACAGTCATGTTTTCTTTTAGACTTCATGTTGTTGGGCTGAAAAGTCCAGATAGTCTTTGTTTCATTACATACTGGGAAAACTAAGAGCTTATTGCGTTCAGCTTGGAAAAGAGAAGGCCGAGTGTGACCCAACTGCAGACTGCAGCTTCCTCAAAGGAGGAAGTGGAGCAGATGATGCAGATCTGCTCTCTCTGGGGAACAGTGATAGGACATGAGGAAGAGGAATGAAGCTGAATCAGAGGAAGTTCAGATATACAGATACAGGGCTATATTTATGAAACAGTTAATGAAATTACCACTTGAAACCTTGTTTCAATTGTCTTTCTTTAACCATTCTTTTTGAAGGTTCTTTGACCATTCTTTTGAGGTTTTTTTACATTTTCTAATCCACTTTCCACACATTTAATAATCCCCCATGTTGTAGTATGGATGAAAAAATAAATAATCTCCCCACTCCTGACCAGCTCCACTGCATTTTCTTTTGTCTTGGGGAGTGATCTTTTGTTTCATTGAAGAAAGATGGTATGATTTGCTAAGATAATGTAAGTAAGTATATATTTTTCTGCTACTCTTTTTCTAATCTCTCTCTGCTTCTAATTATTTTTTACCTCAGAATCTATTCAATTTCCTTTTTATCTTTGGTTCAGTTTAAATAAACCACCTTTATTAAAACTAAGGTGAATTAATGTACTTGTAAGTAGCAGTAGGTCTATGGTACGTTTCTAAACTACAGGATGCTGGTCAGCCTTGACATCTTAAACGGCTGTCTGATACTTCCCACAGTAAGTTTCTGTGGTCTACACACTGTAACACTGACGAGTTACTGAATATTGGTGGTGAAGTCTTCCAGTTGAATGTTGAGGTGTTGTTTTGCTGTGAAGCGAATTAGAGGAGTGAAAACAGAGACTAGAAGAGAATGTAAGGAGAAATAGGTGAACTGGGGAGGAGAGGAAGAGTTGCATTGAAGGTCAGTCTGTGGGAGGAAATGGGGCTAAGTCTGTGCAAAGAAATGTGGTGTCTGTAGATACCATTGGGACCATGACCTGGTAGGAGAGGGAGAAACTCTGTGAACTCTAGGGCTGGGCTGACAAGGATCTGGATCAAGGGAAGAAAACTAGAATAGAAGATTGTCTTATATGAGCTAGTGACTGTAAAAAACTGAAGTGAAAGACTGTAAGGTTGAAAATCAGGCTGATGTGAAGTGAGGTGGAAGAGAAAAGGAAAGACTGGAATGGGTCATACAACTAGCCCATGTCACAGTAAATGTATTACTTCTCATGTCTTTAACAGATATTTAAAGGATTACATTAGTAATTATTGAGAATAGTCAAATGCTTTGTTCTGTGAGATTCATTAACCTGCATTCATTAATCAGCATAACTGGTATGCATTTATGCTTACCTTCTTCATCCTCATCTTTTCAGGAAGCCATAGATTTTTCTTTTAGAAACACATACCCATCTGTCATTTGTGGTTCCTCCCTCTACCCCTTCCCAGTTGAGTTAACACTTTGTGAAACTGCACCTTTACATCTCTTCAGGTACTGAAGGTGGTTGTAGTTGAGTGTTTTATCAAGAATAACAACAGTGCATATTGCTTTGTGACTGTTCCAGGGTGACAGTGACTATTTTGCTTTATACATCAACTTGCTGTAATAGAGTTCTCCCTGAACCTCACTCATGTGCCCTGAAGCAGAGTGAAGAAAAGGAATTTGAAAACAGATCAAGTTAGCCTTGCCTGCTTAGAGCAGTCCACTTAAAGGGAAGTGGGAAAGCTAGTGTTTGTTTTAAAGCTCAGCTCTGTTGCAGACTTCTATGCTATATTCTTTAGTTTTCCATTAATTATTTATATTCAGATTGGTTAAATTCAGTTGGTTTTAATTTCTTTTGCAAGCTGTTGTACCCTGACCTCAAATTAAGAAGATGGATTTTATGGTAATAAGAATCCCAATCTCATTATGGAAGAGATTAAGGATTTATGCTGGATTTGAAAGCATCCTTTTTATCCTGACTTGAAATACTTATTGCTTTCTGCTTTTTTACTGTTGTTTGTATTGTGACAATGTCAATGTATTTTAATCACCATTTTATGAATGTTAATTTACTGTGGTCCTTTCAGAAGTTAATTTGGTGTAGTATCTAGTTTGTAGAACCTAGCTGTTCTTATAAAAGCTGTTAGTGTATAACATAGTTTTTATTACACACGACAGTTAGTAGAATGTTAATTAAACAGTGATTTCCAGTTTTGTTTCTTTTCAACCAAAAAAAAGGGGTTTTTGTCTTTTCTTTGACTGTTTTACCCAGGTTTCTGCCTGTGAGATTAATACAGGATCACAGAGTGGTTGAGGTGGCAGGGAGCCTTTGGAGACGATGTAGTGTAGCTCCACCCTCAGTTAAATAGGACCAGCTATATCAGGTTTCATATGACTGTGTTCACTCTGATTTTGAGTAGTTCTACGGATGGAGACTCCACAGCTCCTCTTGGCAGCCTTTTCCCATGTTTGACCACTCTTATAATGAACAAATGTTGTGTTTTTGCATGTAGAAATGACTAAATTCTCTTCTGATTCAATTTATCCCTGTTGACTCTTGTCTAGTCAGTAGACACTGCTGTGGAAAGTCTGACATGCTTTCATCCCATTTTGATCAATCTTTTGTTTACGTGTATTGATCAGGTTTTACTCCACCTTAAGCAGGTCTTCTCTTCAGGCTGTAAACAGTCCCACCTCTCCTCATATGACAGATGCTGTAGTCCCTCAACCATCTTTGCATCCTGTGTTTGATCTTGTGCTGCATGTGGAGCAGATACATACATTGTATTGGTGGAGACCTTTTTCCATCTATTGCAGAACCCCTCTGGAGGGTACAGTGTCTCTGGTGGTCTGCTGCCTGCCTGTCCCATGTGAGATATGAAATGGTTGCTGGGCAAAGTATCCCCAGAGACAAGGCTTTCTCCCATCTTCTCCTAGTTGCCTCCTGTAAGTGGCACATGTGCAACCCCTCCCCCACATGCTTCTGGCAGCCAGTGTTGAGAGAGAATCAAAATTAAATTGGCTCTTCACATAGTGGCAGTGAGTTTTTATAGTCTTTCTTCCATGGAATGGACTTATTCTATTAACTCCAGCATACCAACAATGTTTCAACATTTTAGTTTGTATGAAAGAAAATTGAAAACTCTCCTTTATGAAAATTATTTTGCTCTGTAAAAGATCAGTAGTACATAGCAAGGGCAAGGTAAAGCAATCTCTTCAAGGGTCATCAGAGCACAGAGATCTTCCCCCACACCCCCATTTTGGAGGCTGCCTTTGCAGCCATCCTTGGATGTTGATCAGCTCTTTCGGCCTTTTAGTTCCCACTAGAGTGTCCTTTGTGCCCAAAACTATGCTGGGCAGGTGTACTGAGCATCACTGTCACTCCCAGGTTGCCAACAGATGTTGCTGTGGGTTTAATGTAACTGTGAGAATTCCCAGGGGGAAATGCCCATATCTGCTCTCTGTTGAAGGAATGGGAAGCATAATTTTTGCAAAATACATGTTGTAGAATGTATTAAGGAGTATTGGCAAAGTGTTCTGAAATTAAGGACGTAGTTTCTGGCACCTGGGCCAGTTTCTTGGCAGGGATCACTGTAAACAAGATGGTGCTTCTAGTACCCCCCTCCTCTATCTCAGACAGGAACCTGGTGTCTGTTTCTATGTGGTGATGACCTGACAGTAGTTTGTAAGTGTTGTAACCTTGGACTCACACCCTCCTATTCAGAATTATTTATGCTCTTGTCAGCACTTTGTTGGCCAAAACCACCAAAGGGCAGGTAGGTGGAAGAATTCACAACTAGTTTTTGGTAAGTCTTTTAATACACTTTATTAAACTGGCTTCACAAGGTTGATAGGCATACGTGATAAACTCATGTTACCTGGTGTTAACCATCCTGCAACTGGACCATTTCTCCTGGAAATGACAACCCTTATTTGATTTAATGGAAGTGGGAATACCTAACCATTGATTTAAAAAGTGAAGGCCTTTCATAATGACCTTCTGGTTGGCAGGGGAGGTAGGCAATACAGTCAGATGCTTGTAGATGTATCTGCCAGCACCAGTATTTATTGCATGTCCTGGCCTTTTGGAAATGGCCCTGTGTAATATCTGTCAGGTGTGGCCTAGGACCACTGGGTGCTCTATCTTTCCCTAGGGCTGTTGTGGTAGTTTTCTTGCTTCTGTTATTTGCAGGTATTCTTAAAGACATTTAGAATGGTCTCTCTGGAGCAAGGATTGCCTCTTATTTTGTCTTCATTTGTAGATGGCAAATATCCCTGAATTACTTGATTTCTTAGCGGAGTCCACTCAACTAACACATTGTCACTAGTGGTTATTGCAGAAATACATAACTTAGGTAACTGAGATTACAAAACAGAGCAACAGCATTGTGTTCCTGCAGTAGGTCACCATGATTTGCAGTATAGAGATCTACATGTCTCTCATGGCTAAATAAGCAATACTTTCATACACCAAACCCCAGTGAGGTTTACTGGTATCACCCAGTCATCTGTTTCTCATTTCCTAGACCACAGTGTGAAACCTTTGTAAGCCCAAGAGTCAGAACAAAGACCTGTGAAGCAGATTGCTCTTCCAGCACCATAGATACAGCCATTAATTCGATGTATTGCTTGCTACTCCCTTTCTTTGACAGGTTAGGAAGGTTTGCTCAACTGTTTCAAAGGATGTTGCTTTCCATTGCAGTTTTTTTTTACATTTCTTGATGTCCAATCAGTGAAATATTATTCTCTTGGGTTAACTGCTCGTTCAATTGGAACTGCTATGCCCAAAGTAGAGGCACACTGTTGTTACCCAGGACAATTTGTCCTGTTTTCTCCTGTAAGGCACTTTGTTTTGGCTGGGAGTTGTAAGCTTAGAAATGCACCATTTCCAATTGACCTTTTTTTTTAAAATCTTATTGTATTATGTGATTATTTTCATATTTGGGCCAAATATCAAGATATAAATTGTCTCTGAAACCACCATAAACCAAGAATTTTCTGTGTTTCTACTTTGCATTTCTGCTATATAAAGTATGATTTGTTCATCTGATTTGCGTGACATTCTGTAAAGTGCCTGCCAAATTATTCTTCCAAATTTTACTCCTGGCGCAGTTCTCTGAATTTTCCTGGGGTTAATTTCCCAAACATGATTTTATATTGCCTCAGTGACATTGCTCAGTGTTTCTCCCACTTCTTGTTCAGTGATGTGGATAACACTGTCCTCAAAGCAGAATGATTTGCAACGTGGGGGAGTATTGAGGTCTTCCATATATTGGGCTACCAGCCCATGGCAAATTGTGGGCCTGTGCTGACACCTCAATGGCAGTACTATGGGGGTGTATTGTTGAACTTGACATGAGTGTGTGGATTGCTGCTCTGGCTCATTAGCAGCTGGAATTCCAAAGAAAGCCTTCACTGCATCCCATGCCACAGCTTCAGATACATCTCACTGGCTCAGAGCACTTGGGCACTTCATCTCTGTGTGGGGCAGCCTTGTTTAGCAGTCAGTAACCAGCCGTCATTCACTGGGAGCAGTCAGGCATCCTCACTATTTAGATGGCACTGCTATCTAAAGTGGAGAATGGGCTCTCTGAATGACTCCAGCCTCTGACAGCTGTAATGATCTGGATGATCTTTATGTAGCCTGTGGCTAGCCTGTACCTTTTTAATGCAATCTGTTACCAGGAAGTTTCCAAATCAGCAGGATCTGTAACAACTTTTCTCATAGTGAAAGCAGGAACCCCAGAAGAATATTTGTCTCCCTGTTATCTTGAAAACTTTTCATGCCATCAAGTCATACTGAGTAATGTATTCATGTACTTAAGCTACTTGCACTTTTGCCAGAAAAGACAAGTAGGAACCCAGCTATACTACCAAAGAAGTGAAACAAGTTTCTATGTTCTCCCCTTCCCTTTCTCTCCAAGTGACTAATTGTAATTAGTTTATTTATTAGGTATAGGGATGGGACCCTGTGAAGTACAATCACCTCAGGCCTATAACCATCAGAACCATCACCCACTAGCAGATATGAATGTTCCAGTGTACTGCCAACACAATATAAGGTTTGTTAACTTTCTGTGAGATCTCAGCCACCCATTTCACCTTCAAGACCCAGATCCAGTGGGGAAGACCCAGATCCAGTTAATTGATACAGGGTTTGTATGTGAGCTACCAAATTGGGGTAGGGAATGGTTCTGGTATACCCGGAGTGCTCTTTTCCTGAATAGGAAAGCAGTAGGTATACTCAGTCTATCCACTGCCCTGATTTGTTTTTGTGGTCTGTTTTTATCTTTTCATTGTTTATATTTTTTTCATAAATCTTCATAAACCATCCTTTCATGGTTTTCTGTTAATTTTGTATTTTGGGATTCTAGCCTGGAGTAAAATTTACATTTCCTTTTTTGTAACTGTTTTCTGTTGCAGAGGATACATGTACAAGAGTGTTCACAATATATCTTCCTCTGACAAGAAAGTAGGGATGTATCTTTCATGACAGCCCAGGTTGGCATGGGGCACATTGGCAGATACTTCTGCAGGTGTGACATGTACTGAGAAGTTTGATACCTGCTTTTTTCCTCCAGTGGGGTACTGAGTGCATATTGCTTCTTTATAACTGCTTTTATATGGTGTGATCTGTTTCATCTTCAAAAGAAATTGAGTTAAATAAAGTAAATAGCTATCAAATCTTCTGCTTTGCTTATAGTAAAGGAAGAAAAAATATTTGTACCTGCTTTTAGACATTCATTACTGCTTTTATGTGGTCTTCAAAAGACATCTCTGATTTGGAGTTGATCTTCTAACAGTATTCTGTGTCTGATACTAGGCCTTTTACTCCTGAGGATGTGTGAGGATGATGCAGATAGATAATTCAATCCTACATTATCTATATTACTAGATTGATTTGTGTACTTTAGTTTCTATCATGATACATATCAGTGGAAATTATCGGCATGTGTAGTGAATTGGTGATCAATTCAGTCCTTCTACTAGCCTTACCTGGCTTTTGAATCTAATCAGACTGGAAAAAAAATTACATACTTAGTCTCTTAATGTTATTTTTTGATAGGCATCAGAGCTAGCAAGGTGTTAGAGAATTGGTAATGTTTTTTTGGCCACCTACAAAAGTCTTACCAACTTGTTGGATATACTCCTACTGTTGGGCAAGCCGTGTGGGTCTTGTGTGTGCACTCTAGTAATTATTTGTTTTGATACTGTTGTGTTCCTTTACCAGATTTTTATCTGCTGAAAAATGTATTTCATAGTTGGCTAATGTAGCAAGAAGTTGTCTGTTCAGTTGATTACTTGTGACTATTTCTTGCAGTAGCTGCTGGATCATAAATTAATTGCAAGCATGAAGAAATTTGTTTTGGAAAACTTGATTTGATCTGGCATAGTTTCTCTCAAGTGTCTGTGCTTAGACTCATACCACTGCGTGATTATGGGAGAGGATTTTTGATCTATGGAAATGTTTGCTTTTTGGGTCTTACTCTTTACTAAGGTTTGTCCCTATCCTGTTCTTGCTGCTTAGGAGTAAATATTTAGCTTCCAGCACCAGTTCTTTCACTTTTTACACAATGAAATAGTAGAAAACTTGTAGTATTCTCAGTGGATTCATTATGTGAATGTTTTATTCTGTTTTGCAACCTTAAGCTTCAAGAAGATGACTAAAACATTTACCTTTTTTTTGTTACTACCCCTTAATATAAATATAATCCCCTTAATCTCAAAATAAATAAATTGTAACTAATCTTAATAACTAATCTTTGGTTATGACCTCATACTTGAAAGGACCGTTTCTTTGTACTGCTGTCAATATAAAACTTGTAAGCTTTACAACACTTCAAGATGAGCCTATAATTGTAGAATTAGAGTGTACTGTAGTTGGAGATCTGGTGCCATGTTATGAGCAGGTATGTCATTGAGATTGTGTGAACTTTCTGTAAGTTGGCATAGGATTTAAATGAGTATCAGTACTTTAAATGAAGCATGTCTTGTGAGAACTGTGTCGCTCATTCTCTAAGTTCTGTTTAAAGCGTATTTTACTACCGTAGTTAAACCTTCATATCCTACTTAAAGATTTAGGTTTTTCTTTGCTGCTTTTTTCATATTTCAGAATAGTTGCCTCACTAATTAGTTTTGCTGTTGTCTTTGTCACATGTTTTCCTGTCTCACTCACACTTCTTGGTTTGATTTGTTTTTCAAATGGTCTTGCTGTAGATCCAGAACTCTGACTAGGTAGGAAATGGATCTAACAGGCATGGAATAGTATCTCTCTCTGTTTAGGGAAGTCAATTTTCATTGAAGTACTTCCTTTATTGCCATCTCTGATACTTAAATTGCATAATGTGAAACTTGGAAAAAAATACATTACCAGTGTGAGCAGCACTGGTCTTAGAGCTCTTAGATAAAGTGAAATAAAACCTGAGCTTAGTGTAGCAATAGTAACAAAGTGCTCTCAAGCCAATAATTTTGCTTAGCTAACTTTGAAAATCTCTACCAGGGCTTTTCTGGTTGCCACATCACACCCCAGAGAGAGGATTGACTGCACTAGGATGGGACCTCAATGTGAACTTCCAGTGTTCTGTAATATCTACTGTTAGAGCCTGACAGTGAATAAGAGCAGCTGACCTTGGCCAAGCATGTTCCCTTGATTTGACTGGTTTTGGAAGACTTAGCACCTGGGACCTTAACTTGCAAACAGAAAGGGTTAATGATTTAATTAATGTCAAACCCAGCTATATTTGTTTGCATAAGTAAAGTTTCCTATCTTCTTTGGGTAATTTGAATGTTTTGCTGCTACAAGTAATGTTCTCAATATTAATTACCCTATTTTCTATAATCTCTTCTCTTGAGATTCTCTTCTGTCTATCCATTTAGTGGATATTTGTACACAATGCATTTAAAAAATAGACTGAATTATAATCTTTTTCAATGTGAGTGCTTTTTGAAGAATTTGTGTTCACTGAGATATGATAAGAAAGTTTTTCAGAGTTCATGTTTCTTGGTATGTTGGCAGTTTCAAGTATAAGATACCGTCTGTAGTTTACTAAGGTTTGTTGGTAATCTCAACAAATACCTGAGCCAGTAAAAGGAGTAGCCTTGGATTAAAGCCACCTTTGTCACTGTTATTTACTCCACCCATGGCTCCAGGTCCCCATCGTCCCTTTTGGTTCTTACTTGGGCTTTTATTCTATTATCATTGTACTGTTTCTCTGTTTAATCAGTATCAAATTTTATATTTCTTAAACCAATTTTTTAAAACCAAAAAGACTTTCGGTGCAAACTAAATTTTTTTCAAAGTTGTTCTCATTAATTTCTCTCTTCCTTGATCTAGACAGTCAGTCTCCAACTTGAAATTTGTGCATTTCTTCTCTAGAATAGCAAAGAAGTTGGGAGAGGGAAGAAACTAAAGGAAAGATAACTTTATTCTTTATTGCTTTTATTTCAGGTGTCTGGATCTATCACCTGACCTTGTCTTGTCAAAACCTTCTATGACTATGAGGAGAAGGAATGCTATTTTGACAATATTCCTCACAAATATCAGAATGTTAGCACTGTTACTTTTGGTGCTTGTGGTCTTCTTGATTCCTCTTATTTTTTCTGTTAGTCACATTTATAATAGTTGCTTATTAAAAATAATATTACTGAAAGGTTATTTTATTTTTTCCCCACATTTCTGAGAGTGTTTTGGTTTTTGTGCTTTTTTATTTTTATTTCTACATTTCATTTTTCAGTGATTTTAAAAGTAGCTCTCAGCTTCCTTAGTTATGTCTTCAAAATACGTGTTAAAAATATTTTTTTACCTGTTTTTGGCTCTTCTGAATTGGTCAGGTTTTATGTAGGTTTTGGATTTTTGTATTTCTATTTTTTAATAGTTCATTAGTTTTGTTGCTTCCTATAAATTTTATTTACTTCTGTTGTGGTTTTTTTTTTTCTTGAGAAATGAATTGGGGAAATCAATATGGAGTTATTGTTACATTGAATTCAGAAGGCCACTGTTGAAAACTGCACCTGAACTTTTGAATTTGTGTTACTAGATTTTTTTCAGGAGCAAATGTTTCCAAAGAATGGAATGTATTTTCTAATAGTGTGTGATAGTCATTTTGTTGGTCTGTACTAAGTACATGTGCATTCACAACAGGCTCAGTCTTCTTATAGTTATTATGGTTATCATCAAGCATTAACTCTTTTTTTTGGTTGATTTTCAAATCATGAAGATCAACATTTGTGTCTTATTTCATCTTTTCATCCCTGTCAAGACAACTTGACCTACATGCAACCTGCAGGGGTTTGCTTAGGAAGAGTTTCTGAGTTATTGTATGTGTGTATACATTATTTGAATGTAAAATCTCTTTTCAATTATAATCGTGTATATTCACTTTTTAGTAAAGAATTGATGCTTAGACCAGGTGCTTTTTGAAGTAAGATTTTTGTCAAGTGTTATATCTAATAATTACTTGTATTTGAAGTTGTGGATTTTTGGTGGGGTTTTTTTTTTTTTTTGGGGTTTGTTTTTAATGAATGGATAGTAGTTGTCAAGGGTTGCAATTATCATTTGCTGACTATGTTCTGCATTGCAAATTAAAATTTCAGTTGAGGCTAGATTGGCATAGTCACATATAAAAGTGACTTGCCTTGTTTCAAGGCTGTGTTACTACTTCAGTGAAATAAGAATCTGAGCAGTTGTGTCAATCACTTACTGAGTATGGCCTGTTTATTTTAAAATCTTCATGGGATATAGTATGGGTTGGCCTTGGCTGGCCTCACCAGATCCCCACTCAGCTGCTCTTTCACTGTCCCTTCTCAACAGGATGAGCTTAGAAAGTAGAGGTGGAATAGCTCAAGGTAAAGACTGGGAGATCACTTGTCAGTTACTGTCATGAGCAAAGAGATTGACTTGAGGAAAATTAATTTGATTTATTGCCAGTTGAAAATACAGGAGAATGGACTCCCAGTGGGCTGCAGCTTCCTTCAGGGCATCTCCAGCTGCTTTGCAATGGGGTCTTTCATGGGTTGCAAGGTTGTTGTCTGCTTCAGTGTGGGGCTTTTCAGGGGCTGCAGACCCTACTACTTGAAGCACCTCCTCTTCTCTTCACTGTCCCTGGTGTCTGCAGGGTTGTCCCTCACTTGTGGTTTTCACATTCTGCTGTGCAGCCTTTTCATAAGTGTACTTCCCCAAAGGCACTACCCTCCTGGCTGAAGGGCTCAGTACCTTGCTCTGGTCATGTGATACCATGTGTTTTTGGCACATTCTCTCCTCACAGAAGCCCCCCTGCAGGCACCTTACTGCTAGTACTTGGGCATGTAAACCAAATAAAACAATCAATGAAAAATCAAAATTTGATGTTTAAGATAATATGAATAATTCTGGGGGCTTTTGTTATGTATGTATAGTCCTACGCCATAAATTACATAGAACTAGTTAATGTTTTCTCATTGTGTTTACACATACCTCTCTTCCAGTTCAAAATACCTTGTGACAGATGAAATAACTATTAGTTTTCTTTACAGAATCACAGAGCAGTCAAGGTTGGCAGGGACCTCTGGAACTCACTGTGGACACCCACCCTGCTCAAGCAGGCCCACCTAAAGCAGGTTGCCCAGGACCATGTCCAGATGAATTTTGAAAATCTTCAAAGTTACACACTCCACAACCTCACTGGGCTCCTACTTGCCCTCACAGATAATTCCCTCAGTCCTTGTGCGCCTTTCCCAATTGCCATGATTGATCAAAGATTATGAAGAGTAGCAGTCATGGGTGCATCCCATCAAGATCCATGGACTAATGTACCTTCAGCTGGTTTAAGTATTCCCTGACATAATCAAGGGTATGTCTTCCTTGCTGTAGACTTCCCCTGGGATTTGATAATGTCATGATGTTTAGTTTGCCATTTCCTCTAACTTTCTAGATTATAAGGAGACCAAGAGATTGGTTCAATTAAGGTTCCTTATATGCCTCTACATGCATATATAGTATTTTATGCAGTAATTCAATGGAGTTGGTTTATTTCAGTGGTGGTGGTTGCTATTGTTGGCAGTTTCATGTCCTGCTCTGGGTTAGCTTTTTGTCTAATGTGTGAAAGAGCAGCTGCAGTCATATATCTGCCTTGAAGCACTGTTTTCTGTGTCAGTTTAGTGTTTATATATAAGCAAAGAATATGCTTTTAATGAAATTGTGATATTTCAGCCAAGGATTATAACTGTATGTAGGTTGTGTTGCTGTATCTAAAAGACAGTTAATATACTAGAGGGATCTTTTAATAGATTTACATGCAGATAAGCACAAAGGTGATTTGTTTGAATCAGTTAAAGTTCTGCTTCTCTTAGCATCTAGCTCTTTCTTTCCATTATACTATAAAAAAAATATCATCTCTGCTTCTGTTTACTTTTTTTTTCTGTACACTGACAAAGCTCCATTTAAATAATAAATCCCCATCAAAAGCAATTTTCTATATGTTTTTTACTTCATCAAGGATTTATTGATTTTCGTTCTTTATACCTACGTAGGTTTATTATGTATAGGGCAAAGAAATCATTAACAAAGACATGATGCAGTGGCATTGGTTCTATTTTTTATGTCTGTGCTTTCTTGTTTATATGTGAAACCTTATTTGAGAAAATACTACAGCTTTATGTATTGCTCTTGGTTGCAAACATCATTACCATAACTTTCATTTCACAATCCATGGTACAAATCCTTTGTTTTAATTGACTAAATCAAGCACGTCTGTTGTCTTGTAATAAATTTGGACATTATGAGTCATCTTCAAATAAAAATAAAGCTTCCACCATTAATTGTATTTGCTTACCTGTAGGACCAGAACCAAAAAAAAGCCAGGAGAGTAAGTTGCTCATTTTGCTGTGAAGTCTGTCTCAGCCAAGCTAAATTAGTAAATGTGTCTGGCCTTGCTCAGCTTGCCTACCAGTTGTTCTGCAAGGCATTCACATGTTCTAATTAAATATTAAGGGTTCCTTGATCAAAAATGACCTTTTATATTTCTGTGTAGAGGCTAGAGAGGAGCTGCTGGAAGACAGAAATAACACACTTCATCTGTAAAACACCTAGCGTGGAGATGTGCTAGTTGTCAAACTGTGAATCACTTCAGAATGAAAACTAGGTCCAATATTCTAATCCTTTTAATCTACCATCTGTTGGATATTCTGTGGTTACAGGAGAGAGATTGTAGCCACATGGCAAATTCTCTTATTTTCTTTTCATTTAGGGGTTGCTTGTCTGGAAAGGTAACTCCCAAAAGTCCACTGTCCCAAACTTCAACTTGCAGTGGTAGAATTTGAGGTTGGGAACAGAATCTCAGGAGTTGCTGCTGGAGAGTTCTTTGCCTCTTTTTTGCCACTGATGTTGATTATAATAAGAACTGTAGCTCTGTTTTAGCAACATGTCACTATAGAAAATGAGAGAAATCTCCCTTGTTTAGTTGCAGCTGTACGTTTATGAAATAAAACACAATAAATCTCCTAATTCAAAATATTTTCTAATTTAACTTGGTATTTGTTATCCCTTAATTCCATAATACTAATAGTATGGGTTTTTATGTGTAATACCAATTTAGTATTTCCTGTTTTGACAAAGAATAATCTAATTATTTTATTATTATTATTTTCAATAATAATAAAATAATATTAATAATTATTATTAATAATTAATTTTTTATTATTATATTTTTTTTATATTTTAACCATGTGGTAAGTGTTCCTTGCTTTGTAAGCTGGTACCTCTTACAGCTTGTTCTAAACCTACCTGTTCAGCAGGTAGATACTTACTGCCTTAAAGGGCACATGCCCAGATTTCAATGTGGAGGGGAGATTTTGTAGAAACTCATAGGATTGTTTAATGGTTTGGGTTGGAAAGACCTTATGGATCATCTTGTTTGAACTCCCTGTGCAATGGACAGGGACACATGCTACTCAGCCAGGTTGCTCAGAGCCTCATCCAACCTGGCCTGGAACACTTCCAGGGATTGGGCATCCACGCTGTCTCTGGACAACCTGTGCCAGTGCCTCACCACCCTCATATCTTATCTAAACATTATTATATGCTACCTAAACATGCTGTGTTTCAGTTCAAAACCATTTCCCTTGTACTAACAGTACATGTCCTACTAACAGTACATGTCCTTCCAGCTTTTTTGTAAACCCTTTTTAGGTACTGGAGGATGCTACAAGGTCTCCCTGTAGCCTTCCCTGCTCCAGACTGATCAGCTTATACTGAACTTTCTCAGTCTGGCTTCAGAGGACAGATGCTACAGCCCACAATTTACCTTCTTGGGCAGAGGAAGAGATTTGTGGAAGAATGCCAGAAAAGAGATTGAAATCTCTCTTAATAAAAGCAGGACTTCTTTATAATATGCTGTTGTGATTGCTTGAGCTACTCTTAGATTCTTTCTACTGCTGTAGAAATTAAAATCTTGAATGATTGTGAAGTGTTAGTATAATAGTCCTAGAAGTTTAGGTGTAAGAGGAAACCATTACATACCACCTCAAAAATGATGTCAAGATGGTTCTTCTACATGCCATTGCATCATTATTTGCAGCCTTATTCTGTGCTGACATCCTAAGCTTGTGCCTGTTCACAGACATACAAAAATAAAATTAATGCTTATTGTTTTGGTTTTTTTTCCTCCCTCTTAAAACCAGACTTTATTCAGCTCAAAGAAATACTAAGAAGAATGAAAAACTCATCTGATATGTTTAATCTGCCTCCAATACCTGTCTCCCTTACTTGATATCTAACCTAAATTTGTTGTTTTTCTATAGCAATTGCAGGAGGTATGTTGTATATGCAGACCCTGACAGTATTAGCATTTCATACTAAATTAAGTTACTGTTCAAGAACTGGACAATGAAGCTTTTACTTTTATTTAGTTTTTAAAGCAGTCAAGTGAATTAACTAGAGATGAACAGGAAGTTGTGGAATTGGCCCAGAGAAATACTTTTACTTGAGATTCTAGTTGGAAAAAACTGAAACAGTCACTTAGCTGCTAAATCCAAACAATTGAGGTATTGGATTTATTTGATTTATTTATTATTACATCCTATGAGAGGTTGGATGTAATTTACTAGATCTGCAGCTACTATCTGATCCTCCCCTCCTCAAAACAGGATGGAGATTGTGGGAAATGTGTTTTTGAAAAATGTCGCTTTAAAGGCTGAGTATGTCATCTAGCAATTTAAAATTATGTGTGTTTTCATTTTCATTTTTTGTAATTATATTTTCCACTCAATAGTCAGAAATTTAGTGCTTCTATTTTAGAGCAAGTTTTTATATTCGGCTTCAGGCTGATGTGTTTTTTTTCTTTTTTTTCCTTTTTTTTTATTAACTTGGAAATTAATTTGAGGTGATAAGCACCTTTACATCTTATATACCTTGGTTTTAGAAGAAGTTTCACTGTTCCTACTGCTGTGACTCTTTTGACTTGGGCTTTCTAACAGGAGCTTCCTTGCTTGTAACATCAGTCTCTAAAGGTGGAGTTGGAGGGTACAGTCTTATGCTTTTATTGAGCTACGGTTTTCAGCTGCTCTTTTTCTCTGTATTTATGCATGGGTGAGTGCTGTTAGTGTCCATTGGAAACATAATACTGGTCTCAATAGAGGATCAACGTTGTTATGGCTTTCTGCATTGCTGCAGATAGTGGAAACTTAACTGAGTTGTCTTTGTGATAAAGGCAAATCTGTTGCTGTTTTTTACTTCTGTTCTCTCTCTTCCTTTTCTCTGAAGTGTGTGTAGCATTATATACAAAAAGATAGTGGGGTGGAGGGCAACACACTATTGCACCTTAGATCAATGGTTTTGAAACCATGTATGTACAGAAAATCTCCTATGAAAAGCTAGTGTGTGAAGCATCTGAAGGAATTTGCACTTGTGGTTGAAAAGGGAGCCATGAAATGTGCTTTTTAAAAATAAGAGTGCAAAGTTTGGTTAGCAAGACCAAATGATGTCTAGTTGTGAAAGTAGTTGGCACAGTAGTGTTCTTAACCTACGCATTTGATGATCAGAACTTTCAACCTGAGTGTGAAAAGCATAACTTCTTGATTGATGTTAGAATTGATTAATGTTAGCTTGATTAATGTTAGCTTGATTGATATTAGCTTGATTAATGTTAGAATTGAAGCAATGACATTGATTAAAAAATCTGTTTATGGTGGCCCTTCTAGATACTCCAAACTGAGGGAATCCCAACTAACTCTGTAATTCTGATTGGATTGTTAGTCATGCAGTTATTCTTCACTTTTAAGAAAACAAATAAATATCTGCTGAGCTATTTGTGTGCAAAATGAAGAGATGGTAGTTTCAGTTTCCTGGAAAACAGCCAAAATTATCTTATTCAGCTTTGGGTCATATCATGTCACTGCATGATAGTAATATTTCCCAGAGTTTTGTCCTTCCTAAGTGATCTACTGACTAATAGTCATTGAAGTTGAAAGAGACATGATACCAGGATAACCACCTTGTTTCACAGCATGTCAGTTTATATTATGCCTGAGCTTTAGTATTTACTGGACTTTAGGTTTTGTTGTGAACAGTGTTTTACCCCCTAGTGCAGAGGAACATTCTACACTTAAAATTCTTCTGTGACTTGAAGAAGATAATATCTCAATGTGATGGTGTCAATGCATGCAAATAGAGAAAACAGAAATGCTTATAAAATTACTGCCTGTCTTAACCTGTGATTCCTGACCGATCTTGCAGACGTTAAAAGATTTCAATAATGAATTCAAACTATGACACTTGTAATTTAAAAAGTCACATCACAATTAATAGAATCAGAATTCAGTGAAGGGTTTTTTCCGCACAGTAGCACACTCACTGCCTCTGTGACAACGTTCATTTCTTTCTGAGCAAATGGAAACCTAGTAGCACAAGCCTCAGGAAGTTGTTAAAGCAATTAAAGGCTTCTCTCTCAGCACATTGCATGGTTACCATAGTATCCTTTGCCTCAAAGCCTTTACTGATGATGTCAGTATGCATACAGGGGCTGTTCACAGCATCTACATGAAGACTATTCAGCCCTCACTAAAGATCATAAGCATCTTTAAGCATCTCTCCGTACATTCTGTTATCCAGTGTTATTTCAGTAATTAATGAGACTGGAAGGTAAGTGACTTTTGCTTCATACTGAATAGTTTTTATGTATCCTCACAATGCAGTTTCAGTGTTGCTTTTTTTTTTTTTTATTCCATTGCATTGTTCACTAAATGCTTAAAGTATGTTTTAGATGAGCCAATTGCATAGCTTAGTGTAATTTAAATGTAATGACAAAGTCTAGGTAATTTTCATAAATATAAAAAAAAAGGTAAAGTAAAAATCCCTGAAGTAAAAAAAAATTGGCTTAGTTATAGTTAGAAGGTTTTTACAAATTAAAATTTGCAGAGATTTATTTTTAATCATAACGAGATGATCCAAATTCTATCATGAGGAGTGTTACCTAAGAGAAAAATGTTCACTTAAAAAAAAAAATTATTATTGAAACAATAGCTCGGCAATTAACACCCATCTTATATTAAAAAAGGGCTTTGATGTTGCAGGAAATTCTACATTAAGGTGGTTATGTATTGTACAAGTCCACCAATATACCTCTCTTTCTTCCATGCTTGTACAGTATGCAAGTAACTTTTCTTAACCTGTACCTGTTTTCTGGTTTTTGATCATAATATTCCTTGGCTTATTTAGACACTTAAGTCTGTTTTGGGGAAAGGGAGCCTCTATTGACATTCCTTAAGCAAAATGGTTAGTATGCACTGATTCATTTGACAATTTTTAATGTTATTAATTGCAATAGATGTGGTGCATTGGAAGAATAGGAAAGACAGTCTAGTGACAATACTTTGCCTTTTGAGTGTCTTTAATTCCTTGTGGACTAAGGATATTTTTTGCTTTCTAGCATAAAGATATATGTGTTCTTTTTTTCTCTCTCTCGACTGCCTAGCTATTAGTTTGGATAATAATATAGAAAAGAATAATATTTTAGATAAACTGATAACTCCCCTTCTGATTCTGATACCTATTAACTTTGATATTGGACACTTAAAAAAAATAGTCTGTTTATGTATTTAATGCAAATTTGGATTGTTCACAGTGTCTTCCTTTATGGCTTTAGGAATTGTGCGTGTTTTCTGTTTTAGCTTAGGAGGTTAGACTAGGGGTTTTTTGTTCATTCTTTTTTGTTAGTTTTTTGTTCGCTGTTCTTTTATTTGATTGGTTTTCAGTTTGGCATGTTAGACACAATCAACCAGTACGTAATACATGTGTTTCTTTAATGAATGTCTGTCTAATGACGTAGTAGTAGTTTGGAGTTGGGAGCTTCTGTTCATGTTTATTAATGGGTTTGATTTGTTCTTCCTCCCACCCAGTCTTTTGACTCTGTGTTCGGGTTTCACATTCAAACAGTTCATTACAGAAACAGGGTTTCTGTTTGTTTTTTCACTATAATCCTGTTAGGTCATTTATAGGGGTCCATGTTTGGGTGCACTCTTGAGATTTTCCATTATAGTGGTGTCATTAATCATTGCTGTTTTCTCTGTTCTGAGCAGAAAACAAGCAGGATTACAGGAGAACTGAGGGGAAAGGATAAGAACTACTTTAAAGAAAGAAATGTGTTTTTTTCAAATAATACTGTGGTACTGACCTATAGACCCATCACAATAATACTGTGATGACCTATAGAAGGACATCACAGAATTAGAGTGAGTATCAAAAAGATGAAGATGAAGAGAGAGATAGTTACCTTAAACATGGGCTGAAGGAGAAGTTCTTGAAGGAAAAAAAAGACTTGAACAGGGTAAATTGGAAATTCTTTCAGTTCATATTATCTAACAAGAGAGCAGATTAGAACATTATCTAAGGTAATGCTAACAATTTTTGAGGATGTTAAGTTAATTCAATGCTGAAAAGAGTAGTCTTGCTCTCTTGGTGCTCTTTTCTCCCTACAGCAGTCATGAGATGAGTTTGTTTAATGCATTGATGCAACATAAACCTAGTCTGTAGCAAAGCAAAGAGCTTTTCCACCAACTGGCAAGATGAACCCATTCTGCTGGAATCTGTGGACTCACAGAGTCTGTCACAGTGGAGAAGACTGGTTTAATTGCCCTGCAGAGCATTAACCCTGGGCATATTCTGCTGTATCAACTTAGCCATAAGTACAGCTGTACCCTAAAATTGTGGTGGGTTTTTATGGAGTTTAAAATCTCTTTGTTCAAATACAACTGTGAGCTAAAATAGCTGGTTGGCACATGAGATTTTGTGGTCAGTTTCTGAATATTTCCCTGATATTTAGGGAAGTTACTATTCAGATAGAGATCCTAGATAAATTTCTGACCTTGTTTGAACAAGGAAATTGAATTAAAGACCTGACACTAGGGATGTGCTGGTTTTAAATTAGGATGCCCTCCCCCTCTACTTCCCTCCTTGTGCCATGGTTTGTCATGTGTACAATTATACATGTGTTTTGTGTGTATGGTGGGGATATGTACTTAACTTCACCATGGTTGGATATGGGAGCTGAGACCACCTTGCTTTTCTTGGTCTGCATGATCTGGCCAGATTTTCCTCCAGAACAAAGTTTCTTCCAGAACAAAGTATTTTTGCATAGTTATATATTTAAAGCATGCAGTTTGTCCTTGTTTGTACAGAAGTTAATAATAATGGAGGAAATGCATAGTCTTTCAGAATCAATAAAGTTTACTCAGTTGCATCCTTTCTCTTCTGACATTATTTATACACATGCATGTGGAATGGGGCGATGAAGGCTCTGTGGTTTGCCTGGTATTTCAGTCAACAGGAGAAAAAATGTGCCCTAATCTTGCTGGAATTTGCTTACAGAAAAGTACCTAATATTTTTGTTCTGACAAAATTAATTACTGGTAGATAAACATTCATATATTTCTGTAAGATTGCAGAATTTAATCAGGAGTGTTAAAAATGTAGAAAAATCCATAAGCAACTGTGCAACAGCTGTGTGTTTTTTGTCTTTTTTTTCCCCCCACATTATTCTAAAAATTATGCTTCAGCTGTGCCCCAGAGATACAGGGATTCCCCTCTGTAGCTGTATGAAAATAAAGAACAGTATCTGTAATTTTTTTTTTCTAAGTGCTTTTCTTTTGTCTGGAACCATATGAACATGTTTGTTTAAATCTGTGTAATAATAATAAATCAGGTGGAACAGTTAGATAGAAAGAACTGACATTCTCCTGAAAGGATTTCCAAAGTTCAAGGCTTTTATAAGTAATTACATTCCGTATTGACTGGTAACTAGCGTATTGATTTCCAAAATGATATTTTCCTTTTCTGAAAATATTGCCTACTGGTGTTGGGAATATTGTCATATCCTGTGAATGTGATCATTTTGTAGTGACAGATGGCTTAGATGATTTTTAAGAGGAAAAAACTATAAAGCTAAATATGCAACAAAAGTAATAGTGTGCTAAGAAAAACTTTTTAGCATTCTCTAGAGTTTGTGTTAGTCTGAATTGGCTGGTTTGTCTCTGCCAAGTTTATGTACGATATCTAATTCTGGAGAATTTTCTAAAAACCAAGAGAATCCCTTGACAGTATTCAATGTGTTTTACATGTGGGGGAAATGGGACTTCACTGATACTTTTTTCTTAGAATTACATTTTGAGCTTCTTCATTTGTACATGCAAACATGTATAGGTTCTGTTGTGTTTTTCAATCCCTGTATTCCATACCCTCCAAGTTTTAGGATTTTTTTTAAGTTATACTGGGCTTTTTCCCTGAATAAAGGTCAAAATTTTGAAGCTGCATGGTTTTTTGCCTTCTTATTTTCAATCTTTTGAGTATCTAACTTAAGAATAAAAGCAGTGTTGTGCATCTAGAAGAGGCATTAATTTATAATTCAATAAAATAGTGTTGTTCCTAAGTTACATCATGTGTTACCTCAGGCTGTAGGTGAGGGTTTGTCTGGTTGGTTTGGATTTTT
Source organism: Urocynchramus pylzowi (assembly GCA_013397555.1). NCBI lineage: Eukaryota > Metazoa > Chordata > Aves > Passeriformes > Fringillidae > Urocynchramus > Urocynchramus pylzowi. The sequence goes on from VZRH01007535.1 coordinate 26,462, forward strand.
TTAACAGTGCTATTTTTATATTATTTTATGGACAATAGAATTAGTATTGAATTAAATTACTTCAGTTGGAGTTGCTGCTGGAATCTTGGCTGAAAACAACTTATATCTGCTTCAGGGAAAGCTGCACATTACACTGGGCCTGAATCTTATTATCACTTTTCTGGATGTAGATCTGTAAGCTCTTTGTGGTGGGAAAGGGTGGGAATCAAAAGGGAGCTTTAAGTCTAGAACTGAGCCAGTCCACCTGGTTTTCTACAGGATTGAAAGTCTTGGACCTTCCTGCAAGGTTTCCATGTATGACTTCCATTACTTGCTGAGACAGTCTAGAAGTGTTTGTCTTGTTTTAGAGCCGAGTGGTAGAAATGGGGTGGTGACTCTTGCTACTTGATGTAAGGAGTCTCTTACCAACTTCTGTCCTTACAATACACCTGAAAGAAGCTTTAGTGTGTGAGAAGCACAGTGCATCCATCACTTGTGAAGAAAGGTCAGACTGCTACAAGAAAACAGAACTGTTACAACCACTGTATTATTTCTAGGATGGTTTTTTTGTTTGGTTGTTTTTTCTTTAACTAAAAAATTAACATAATTTGAAGGTTATAGTTTATTCCATAGTGCTTTCTTAGAGAAACCTCTGCAGAAGTGGTATGTGTATTTAAAGGGAAAAAAGGAGCAAGTTCTTCAGAAAAGTACTGTAGAACTGCAGTGTTGCCACATTCTGTTGTTAAAAGAAATCTATACAGTCCATCAGAAGGTATGTCACAATACAAGTTTCCTTGAGGTTTTCCTAGAAAATCTAGATTAAATCTGAACCACTGTGAAGTACTACATTTAGTAGTATGCTATCCCTTCCTTTCCTTTTTGAATAAACCTACCTGCAAACGGGAATGCCTCAGAAGTTCCTGGTCTGACAACTCTTTGAGTTTAGCCTGACTGCCAGCTCAGGTATTCACTGCTGTAGACTTTTTGGATATGGTAACTGTTCAGTGAATGACCAGACTAGTGTGGAGTGCTTTTTCTTAGGCTTATCCCCCATCCTGGACCACATAGATGAATTCACAAAAGAATCCTGGAACAATTGATCAGTTTGTCTAAGTATGAATCAGTGCAGTTTTTGCAAAACTGCTAAAAATAGTAGCTGTTTCCTCTTCTAAACTGACAAGATTCTTAAGGAGCAATGGCTTTGCAGGGGAGGTAAAAGGCTGATTCAGTTTCTTCTTTTATGTGAGGGTCATCTGGCATCATCAAAGAAAAACAGAGGAACCAAACAGCTAAGCATGCCATCCATTCTATTAAAGACAAAAAAGGGAGAAAGACACTTGGTCCCAAACTTGTGATTTCAGGAAATCTTGGAAAGATGACTGTCTGGTTTCATGTATGTTTGTGCCAAATAGCAAATTATGGATCTTGGGACATAAGAAAGCCATGTAAGGCCATCTTGTTTGGGGCAGTAAAAGAATTATAACATGTTTCTTTCATCCTAAGAAGGTGATACTTGGCAATTTCTTTGGTTTAGGAAAAACTTGAGTTTGTTTTAATGCAAATTTGTTTTTCAACTCATCAGGCTAAGAAAAAAAAAAAAGAAAAATCACAAAGCAGTTCTGTTCTTGAGAGCTAATGAGGCTTTATAAATACATTCTCTTTCAATCAGCAGTAAGTTTGAAAGTGTATAATTTATTTTACTCGTTGGTTACAGTAGGTCATCCTTTACTGGAAGTTACCTTGTAAAAACTACAAGTGGCAAGTATTGTATTTCTGTATTGTCTGTAAATAAAATAAGATACTGTAATTGGGAAATACTCCACCTGACAGTAAACTCCAGGGTAAGATTTTTGAATTGTCCAATTTAATTGTGGTGTGTACTTTCTCTGGTGACTTTTATTGAGGGCAGCATGACTTTGCAAGAACTGATGTAATGATTTGTTGCAGGCAGTGCTCTGGTATGGGTGGGCTTCACTTTAGCTCTTGACATGGTTACAAGAGGCCTTGCATGAACGTGAGCTGTGGTTCCCAATCTAGTGAATTAGCTACTGCCTTGTATCATGCAAGCACTAGGAATAGAATTCCATGGAAGCACTTATGAATTAGTCTTTTAAGATACATCTAAATTATATATAGGGTACACATGATACCCACATTCATAAAGTAGTATATAAAGAATTCGTTTTTGTAAGTTTCATACTCTTCATCCTTGGTGCTCTTTAGGAATGGTTTTCCAGTTTCAGTTTTTTCTTAGCCTTATTTGTGTGTCAGAGCTCTGTAATAAGTGTGCTTACTCTTCAAGTGTAATTGAATATTGTGCAGTTCTTTGTTATGTTTTACAGGTGTATGTTACATCTTTTATCTTTCATTGTTTCATCAGGTTTATGTGGGACAACAGAGTATAAGATTCTTCATTGTTAATGTAGCCTTAAAAGCTTTATTAGTGAGGTTTAGAGAAGAATGCTCCAAAAAGAAAAATAAATACCCAAGTATAGTATTATTTTTTTTGTACTTGAGTGTAAACTACAAGCTTGCATTTTTATTTTATGAGTGAATGAGAGTTAAAGAAGGTATTTTCAACATCCACTTTTGCAGAAAACTATTATTTTCAGAAAGCTGTTTATCAATATTTCAGTATTTTAACCATTTCCTCTGTAAGCAGTACCCTATGACTACCATGGATAACCTCTATTAGTTAAAGGAGTTTTTATCTTTTAATGTTAGATAATTGTGGAGCCATTGGAGGTGTAGTGGATGTCTTTGCTTTAGTAATTAAAACACAGATGGAGCTTGTAGGTGAAGTATATCTGAGTGGCAGTCAGTATTACTCGGTGCTGAGCATGAGCTAACAACCAAGCAACCAAGTAAAAAACCTCATCAGTGAAGTCAGCTAGCTGCTAGAAAGATGAAGATATGTCTGTTGTCTTGGAGGTACCATACAGACAAGCATTACATTTGTTGTATGGGATGTACAAGAGGGCATGGGAAGAAAATACGTGATTTCTCACTTTGAATATGATTAGTTATAGCTATCAGGGAAATGCATTTTTGGGAATGTTCTAGTAAGATTGTTTTGAACAAGAAAACAATTTAATCTTTTTTGATTATATTTAAAAGTTGTTTTTGCATCCCGTATATAAATAGATAAACTTTTGTGTTTAGCTGGCAAATTTGCATTATAAAACTTTTTTTTTTTTCAAAAGCAAGTCGTCAGATTTTAACTTGTTTATTTCTTTTATAGGCACTGTTATTTATGTTCTAATTATTAGTTCGTACAACGTTATGACTTACAGAACTGGAGACAGGGCTGCCACTGAATACCTGGTTCCCCACTGTATTTGCTAATGGATCTTTAGGATTTAAACTTAGTTGTTTAAAATCAACCAGCACTTAGCAGGAAAGCAAACTTCAGATACATGCTGCATCTACTTTCAAGCTGCATCTACTTTCAAGCAGCATCTTGAAAGAGCAGTTGTAACTGATGTCTTTTTGCTTAAATGTCTTTAACTGGATGGTAGGAAAGCACATAGTGCAAATAGGCTTTGGTGTCAATCTGTTTTCTGCAGTGCATCAGCAGTATCTGCTAAAGCCCCCTGGAAAGCTGTCAGGCATTCTGTGTCATACTTGTCAGTATCATGTTGAAGGAGGGCAGTACTGGCTTTTGTTCATGTAGTGTTAAATATGGCTTGTTTTAACACAGCTCTGTTTTTTGGTGGTGTTTGTCACTTTTTTGTCATTCTCCAAAAGCAGCACAATGATCATCAAATTCAAGGAGCCTTCTCTGATTTCTGAAAAACTTAAAGAAAGTGAAAGTGTTTTTCTTTGCTGTTTAATGCTAAATCAGACTTAATTCTCTCTAGCCAAAGTACAGTGCCAAGCCTGATAAATGATAGAGGAGTTTTGTCATCTGATACAAAACACTTGTAAAAGTGTAGGATAAGTAAGGAGAGACTATATAAATTTGTCTGTTTTGAGAAATGGATGGATAGGAAAATTTGAACATATGGGGAAAGCAACCCATTGTAGAATAAATTTTAAATTTACAAGAAAATGCTTGTTGCATCCTTTGTTCCTGTCTTCCCCTTTAAAAACTTTAATGGTAATTTCATATAAAGTATTAAAATCTGTTAAAACTGTTTGGCAACAAATTTGAGATGGCTCAGTGACTAGCCATGAGGTTTTGGGTAAACTACTTATGTGGTGAGCATGTGACAAGGAAATGAAGATCACCTTCCATCTATCTATGTTAAAAGCACGTGAAGAGTTCATGCAACTAAACAGCATTAGGGTTTTTCTTCTGTACCATTTTTAGGCTGCCTCAATGCTCTTCCTCACAGAGCCATTCTCCTTCACTTCTGTAAACTTGACCTGTGTGTGGAACTGTCTCCTTATATGAATGCCTTTTAAAGGATCATGGAGCCAGAGTGAGGAATAGAGGAGTCTGTGGTGTTTCTGTGCCATCTCATAATAGTGACACTGATGCCTGCTGCTTCAAAATTGCTTCTTTCTACTTGTTCAAGATAGTTTGCTATCCTTCATCAGGTTCCCTGTAGGAAAAAAAAAGCTATGTGACACATAGTGGGGTTTTATTGATGTGTTTTGTACAGTTACAGTGCTAATAGATAGAGCCTTTATGATTGAAATCCCATGCAACTACAGTCCAAGTGTGTAGCTCAGGCTCCTGGTGTCCTGACACAGCTTGTCTTGTGGTGTTTGGGGAATTTGTGTGCCTGCTGCTGTGCAGTTACACAAAAAATTTTCAATCCTTTTGCTTCTGGTTGCTTATGTAGAGGAAGTAAGCAGTGCATACAGCCCCTAAGCTGGGAGTTAAACTTTTAGGTGTGTTCTGATGGCGCTCTACAGCTACCTGAAAGCAGGTTATTGTCAGGTGCCTGTCAGGCTTTTCTCCCAAGTAACAAGTGATAGACAAGAGGAAATGATCTAATGAAGGGTGTGGTAAATTTCTATATCACATGATAGATGTGGAATCTTTACCCATGATACACCACGCCATTTCCTCCTTGAAGGCTTTAGCTAGAAATGACATTTATTAACTGTATTCCTGGTCTTTGTTTTCCTCACAAACACTGTGACTTAAAGTAAATCATTACGTAGTCATACAAAGGTGATTGTAAAAATGTGCTATCAAAAGAACCTGGAAGTGCTTACTAGGCTGATATGAGCAGCTGTTAGGGCAATCCAGCTTTGAGGAGAGAAAATTGACATTGAGTTTTCAAGCCTTATTTTCAGAAGAACATATAGATCTAAAATCCATACTCTTATTTTAGAGTATTTTAACAAACTTTTGCTAACACTTTGCAATGTCCTAATCTTTGGATACAAAGTGCAGTTTAGACCATGGAGTTTCAGTGATCCCAGTTTCCAACTTTCTCTCTAGTAACCCCTTGAGTATCTCTGGCACACATTTGTATTTCATCGTCACAGAGCAATTCCAACTTTCTTTTTCTTACCTTAAAAGATCCAAATTTAAGTTTGCTGTGGCATTAGTGAATCCTTTATTCAGAAGACAAGAATGCTGATCCTCAATTCCCATATTGCTGTCCCTGCCACTCTCTTCAGCAGGCATGTTGCCAGCAAGCACTGGCACTTCTATGGATTGCCATACCAGATTGTCTCTTGATACAAATATAGATGTCCCTACAAAAAATTTTGCTGAGCAGATAATCTGAAAGGCAATCTGAAAGCCAGGTTTCTCATCTGGATTTTTGTGACAGTAAGTTTTTTATGTGTTTTGCTTAAAAACTAGCAGAAATTATTCTGCTTATGATGCAATTTAGAAAATGTAACAGTTTTATAGAGGCTACCCAAACCCTATCAAAAGTGTGCTTGAGTAACAAACATATTGATATTATCCCTTCCTGCTGCTAAAGTCTGATTCAAAATTTGGATGTCTACTTCTGGAGGATAAAAGAAGACAGAAATGCCCTGAGGCTGTCACCTTTGGTAAGAGCAAACAGCCATGTTTGGCAAAGAGTTGCGTATCACTAGACCTCCAGCCCTATCTTGTGGAAGGGTTTGAAGGTACCCCTTGTGTAGAAAAAGGGAAGGGAAGCATCCAATGTGATTTGGACCTGAGAAAAACACAGATCTGTTCTTGCTGGTGTGGAGGTTCTGTTATGTAAGTAGTACTTACTAGTAACTACTAGTTTAGTTTAGTAGTTAGTACTTTAACTACTAACTACTGAAGTTAGTAGTTTAGTTAGTAGTTTAACTACAACTAGTAGTTACTAATTTAGTAACTACTTACACTAACACTTAAAATGTCTTGATTGTAGCTGAAAAATGCCTTGATGATTATACTGTTTCATGCAGAATTACTGTCATTCTTTATCATTTGGTCACCTGGCTTCCATCTTTGACTTTAGCCTTGATCTTCACCTCCCTATGCCATCTTCTTTAGTAGCTTGATTTCAAGCCTGAATTGTTGGAAGGCAGCTTGGGTGAAAACAATGGGTTTATGGTGTGTTTGTGGAACTTACACACTTAATTTGAGAGTTAGGGCAGGTAAGCTCCAAGGTGAGTTTGGAGTATGTATTATGTTTCCTGCCAAGGGATCATACCGTAATGCTTTCATACACACTTAAGAGTATCTGAAGTGGAACTAATGTGTATTACTAAACTCTTTCTCCCCTTTGGGAGAGAGAATTTAAAAAATCCATGGTTGGATTTTTTAGATCCCCTTTATTGTAGTACTACCTTATTTTTATTTTACATTGATTTGTATTGTTAGCTAGTGAAATAACGTATCTTGTACTAAACTGTCAGTGTAATCCATTGTAAAAACAAGTGTTTCCCCACTTGAGATCATAATAGAGTTAAAAACTTCCAACTGTTCTCAACAAAAGAAGTAAGTACTGACTTTGTGATAGTGTGTTTAGTCTGCTGATAGCTGACCTGCTTCTTAATTATTTGTTGTACAAATTTTTTGTCATGTTTTACACTAAAATGCAATTAAAAGTCTGCTTTCTTTCTGTATTTTATCAATGGCTGTGGAGGACTTATAATGTGATAATGTAACATTTTTGTGAACGATTTTTGGTGCTGACCTGAAAAAATATTTACCTTTGGAGTTTTTTTTTTTTTACTTTAGTCTCAGATATCTTCCTGAATACTTTAACAACTGCATCTCTGGAATTGGTTGGGATTCAGTGTTTGGGCCTTCAGACGCATTTTACTTATGAGTAAAAATGTGTCTGAAACAAAAAGTAACATAAGCTAAGTCTATGTAATGTTTTATATAGCACTTCAAATTGAGCATTTTTGAAAATTTTATACTGATATAAAATTGGTTTTCTTTTCTTGTGAAAATGCATATTTTTTGACCCAAATAGAAGAAAATATAGGAACAAAATAGTGTATTTATAATTTACAGAGTAATAGACATATTAAAAAGTTGTGTCCAGAGTATTGCATCCAAAAGTCCTATTCAAAATATTGTCTGCTATTTCTATATAGTGTGACTTTTGTATTTTCTCTCCTCAACCCAAACCTCTCACGTCTTGATAGGTTTCACCTTATGTCAGAAAAATCAGTCCTGTTGAGTAGGGAACTAGAAATGGGGGATTTGGGCCTTTTTGCTGAAGAAACCTATGATGTCATCTAGGAGGAGTTAAAATGCTACTTTGACATGTTATTGCATGCAAGTAGGTGAGTGGGTGTTGTATTTGGAAAAACTTCTAATAAGCACTGTAATACATAAGAAATATTTAAATCAACTGTTCTTACATTATAAAAAAAATTTGTTTGTATACCCTTAATAAGCATTAGTGTGTTAATTAAAAAATGTTTAATTTTACTAGTCTAAAGCTTCATTTTTTTTCAGGTTTATAAAGTTCACTAATGTGACAGATTTGTAGTTGAACTAGATTAAATATGAATGTGTATAAATGAGTTTCTTCAAAAATCTAAGTTTGGAAGGACAGTCTCATGTCTAGTTTGTAGACATTTCATGCTACTTCATTAAGGAGAAATATTAAAATGTATTCTTAATATTAATTAAGAATGATAATTTTGTACAAATTTTTGATAGCAAAGTAGTTTTCTTAGCTTGTAATTGAACTAATGTCAAAATAGTTTTTCTGTATGGGAACTTGATTGTTAAAATAAAAACAAGCAAAAAAGTGTATGTTATACCACAAATAGAAGTAATTGCCACATTTTCTTGCAAATGTACCTGTGTGCTTATGAGTTGGTGGTTATGTAGTTTGGCTCATAACCAGGTTTCCAATTCATATGTTCATGGGTGAGTCTTTTCATGAATGTTGCAAGTGAGTTAATGAGATCAGACTTGCACTCATGTGAACAAATCCCATCTCTTCTGATAGGCTGTATTTTTAAGACTATTCATTATTCAGTATTATGCTTGCTTTGGTGAATCTGGCATAAAAGAATTGTGACCATTTCTGAAGCATGGCCTGCTGATGTTTTGCAGGGAGCTTGGATTTCCTTCCACATGCTATTTAGTTTGAGTAGCTGACTGTTAATTTTACACACTTCCTTTCTCAGATAAATGAAAATCTTGCTCCAAAACTTCATCTTATCTATGAATAAGAAATATTTGTGTCATGCACCATATTTTTATTGGTCAAAGGGATGTGTCCATGGGCTTGCAGTAACTGTAACACATCCTTTCTCATTATCACCTGCTTGCCCCACTTTCATTGTTTTAAAACTATCAATCATGCCATTGCCCTTAATCTTGAAAATATCTGTTCCTGTCCTCTTTTGACAAGCCCAGAAACATGGTGGATCTCATTCCTTTTTCTGTAGAAGTGTTTGTTTTGTTCCCGGTTTTAGCTAGGAATTAATGTACTGGCTGAGTACAAACAAGATTTTTGTTACTACTTACAGAATTTGTTGGAGTAGCAAAATATTGTGACATGGGGTACAATGACTCAATGATCCAAGTGGTCATTTTGGGTTTATGTTTTCATCATTGCTGCTCTTGCAAGAATCACAGAATATCAGGTTGAAAGGGGACCTTAAGGATCATCTGATCTAGCCTTCCTGGCAAAAACATAGTCCAGTCAAGATCACCAGCACCTTGTCCAGAGGGATCTTAAAAGAGACCAGCATTGGGAAATCCACCACATCTGAGGGGTGATTATTTCAGGGGCTGTTTGTTCTCATTATGACAAATGTTCCTTTGCTGTCCAGCAGAATCTTCCCAGGAGTAATTTATACCCATTACCACTTGTCTTTTCCCCTGTGGAAGGGAAGTTTCCTTCTTTGTAGCCCCCAGTGATAAGAATTCCTGCAAACATTCTCTTCTCAAGGCTGAACAAGCCTGGTCCCTGTTTGCCAGCCCTGGTTCTTGTGGTTGCTTTCCAGGGCTGTTTTAATCCCCTGTAGACACTCCTGCACTTCCCCTGGCCCCCTGCTTGCCCCACTCTGCTGGGTGAGCATTGTGCCAAGTGTTCTGAGGGTTTCCCTTTGTCCAGTTCCAGCAAAGGCCAATCTTTGAAGAAGCACCTCTTTCTTTTTCTCTGTGGGATGATGGTTTGTGGTTTGTCTGTATTGTTATTGTTAAATAAGTAGCTGAATATTGTTAAGCAAGTTAGCAGAAAAATTGGTAAAAGGTCCTGTAAGTATAGGTTTCTCTCTTTGCTACTTGTATTCTATAGTCCCTTAGTGATAAAGGACAGTAATATATGTCCAGTTAGAAGAGTGGGCTGTTCTGGAGGAAGCTAGAATAGACAAATGGGGGTGAATCACAAAAAATTCACTGCAGCCTCTAAGCTGCTTTGTTTAGGTTGCTTTTAGCTCTGTTCCATAACATGTCATCTCTAAACAGAATACTATTAGGGGTAAAGTGGTAGGGTTTTTGAGCTGGCCTGTGGTCAAAATGATCTTTGAAAGGTTTCTTCCTGTGATGTTCAGTTTTTTGCTGTTGTCTATGAAACTGCCCCATCCCCTCCTTCAATAGTGGATTGATTCCAAATAAATTCTGTATTTCCAAGTACTTCCTGGCTCACTCTTTCATAGGAAAGAGTGTTACTTAACAAACACTTCCTAGAGAAGTATACTGCCATGCAGGCATACACAACGTGCTAAACTTGTCTTGATAGACAAGTCACCAAGGAAAACAGCATTTTTAGTTGCTGCCTTTTCAGCTAATCAAAATAGTAATTTGATAGATGGAATAGCGCAGGAAAGAGATTGCATTCTGAAACAAAAGGCAAAATACATAAAATAATTACCTATTTTTTTTTTAGAATTTTCTAAATTAAAAAAAAAAGAAAAAAAAGAAAGAAACTTAAAGTACCTACCTACATATTTGCCATCGTTGTACGTGGGGGGTAACTCATTTGCAACACCAATATAGAGTCTGTAATAGTGGTCATAAGCAATAAGACAAATACTGAGTCAAAGAACTGAGTCCTTTGCCAGCTGGGATTAAACCACAACAATATGAAGAGATTTCATTATAGCTCTTGAATTATCTTCCATCTCTTTCCCTACAGTGGAATTTGAGTCCAGCCATGAGTAGGATTCACAGGTACTCAGATTAGGAAAAATAAACTTTTTTTTTCTGTTTGCTGTTGGAGGTTTCTGGTACATCTTAAATTTAATTTTAATTTTCAGTGAGCACTGGTTATACAATGAAAGATAAAAAATCCAGACTGGGTTCTAGCATGTTCCAGTTTCTCTTGCCAGGTATCTGCAGATCTCAGCAAGGCAACCTCTGTAGTAAAATGCAGAGCTTAAATTTTTTGTTTTCTGATGTACAGGCTCAGAAATCATTAAACCAGACTTCTTAGGTTCTGTTCAAACTGTGTATTGCAGAAATGCTTTTCATCTAAATTAATTCCAACAAATTAGCTAAGTACAAGGTAAGTCTTAAGATTTTTCTTTAACCTGGAATCATGGTCATTATGCAGGAGTCAGAAAACATAAAGCTTGAGGATTTTGTAGAGTGGTATAGAAAGGGTAGTATGATGATTAATCTTATACCCACATCAGTCAGAGCTTTGTGGAAAACAGTAATAAATCAGTATCAAGCAAAGACATTGCTTCCTGTGTTATGATTTTAACACATTCTGTGCAAGAGTTTATTTAAAAACTAAAAAGAGCCTTACTGGACACAAATAATTGGTAAAAAGTGGGTGAAGTGTACTGGTCTTCTAAGAATGAGAACAGATGATCTTGCAAATCTTTCTGATCTTATCTGGCAGCCTCATACAAGATGCATGATTTTTAGCTTAAAATTGTATTATAAACATCAAAACCAAATCAAGCTGACATGAAATCTGGCTCTACCCAGTTCTGAGGAACCTTTGTCTACAGCAAAACTAAAAACTTCCTTGAAACTTCCTTTTTGTTTCACTGGTTTTATTGCTGGACTTGTGTGTGTATATATATAAAAACTGAAGTGTAAGTGTGTGAAATCTAGTTAGTTTTTAACATTGTGGAATGAGAACTACATTCCTCTGTGTGTGTGTGATGTGGTTTTATTCTTCCCATTTGCTGCAGTTCTTCACTCTCAAAGGTGTGCAGCTGTCTGTGTACAGTTGTCTGTCACAGAAAAAGATCTTGTTTCTTAACATTTAAGCATTGATTTGAAATAATTAATCATTTTTTGTGGTTCATAATTTAAGTGAATGACTGTGTTGTCTATCAACAGATTTGTCATAAATTTTTCTTCTTTATTTTTGCTGTAAGGAAACTAGTACCATTTAAAAGTTTGGAGTACTTTCTTGCAGAAATCTTCCACAGTTTCTCTGTCTAATAGGTGTCGGATCTTTAAAAGGCGAAGTATGTCTTTAATTTTTGGCACCTGTGAGGACCTCCTCTTGTAGCATGAAAGATTTCCTTCAGTACTGTCTTCTCTTTCCTCCTTTTGTGTTCAGAGGTATCTGATGTCTCTTCCTTTCATTCAAGGACAGGTCTCCTTTTAAACTATGCTGTGAGTAATGCTGGGAGTAATGTATTTCTTTTAGCTAAGGCACTATGAAATTAAGATAACTTGAAATTTCTGAAATTACTGAACACGCCCTGGGAGAGAGAAAATATGTATGACTCATGGCTGTTGACATTTTTTTTTTTTTTAATACCAAGCAAGATTTTCAGAATGAATAAAGCCCACTGTTAGTGAGAAACAGGAGTAACCAGTATGTCAGTATGCTTTTAAAATTGCACTTGTCATTGCTCTCACATGTGAAAACTAATTGCATAAATAGTTTTATCGCTTTAATAGTTTTTGTTATGCTGAGGGAGAAAGTACTGTAGATTTTACATACATTTTCCTGTCTCTCAAACATACTTTTGACTGAACAATTAAATAGAGTAAAAGAAATGTGAAGATGTTGTTCCTCTTAAGTCAAATCCTGATGTTGCATGAGAGAAAAGAAACAGTAGAATTACTGGAAAGTCTTAGATTCAAAGATTTTTCTGCCCCTGCAGTTTATTGAACAGGGGGTTAAACACCATTTGAATCACCTATGTTTTGAAAACAAGTATTTCTGTAAAAATACAATTTAAAACTCTTTTTTTTAAATTCCAGTGTCCATAAGGAATAAGCTGTCTTGCCCAACCTTGCCTAGTTCCAATTTCATATACCTTTCTTCTACAAATGTTATATTCGTCACAATAGAACCATTTATTTGGGGATTGAGTCTAAAATTTACATGTTGGGATGGGTATCCTGCTATTTTTCATGCATCATCTTTTCAGTCCTAGTGATGTATAGCTGAATAGCATTTTCCAGGGAAGAACACTTGATTGACTTGTTCATTGGAAATGAACAAGCTTGAGAATCCTTCTTCATGCTCCAAGAACCAGAGTAAAATACATTTCTACAAGGAAATCTTATCAGGAGGTTGGGGTGTAGGTTGTAGAGAGCAGGGAACATATTCACAGTAGTTTAAACACTAATGCTGGTTATTTGTTTTCCCCTTCATGGTTATTTCTCTTTTAGCTTGTTTTGTGTTATGGAGATAGCAAATAAACAAAACTAGCTGTGATTTAAGGCTGGTGGGCATGTCAGCACCACATAGATCCTCTCTCCCTGGCCCGCAGTGAGCTGGGCAGGACAGTCACAAGAAAATGAGAAATCTCATGAGGCTGAGATGAAGACAGATGAAGACAGCAAAAGCTGCATGCACAAGCAAAAGAAAATAAGGAATTCATATCCTCCTTGCCATCAACAGGTGTATATCACCTGCAAGAAGCAGGGCTCCTTCACATGTAGTGGTTTCTTAAGAAAACAAATGCCATCACTCCAAATGTCCCTGCAGTCCTCTTTTATGTGGTATGGAATATTTCTTTGGCCAGTTAGGGTCAGCTGTCCTGACTGCATCCCCTCGTGACTTTCTCACTGATACAGTGGTATTACAGGCAGAGAGGGCCTTGGCTCTGTGTAACCACTGCTCAGCAACAGCTAAAACATCCGTTTTCAGTGCTGATTTGCTTACAAATCCAAAGCATAAGGCCATATAAGCTACTTGGAAGAAAAAGTCCAAGCCAAAATCAGTACAAATTGCACCCACAAAACCACACTCCATCCCCAGTTCCATACTGTTCATATCATTCTCAGATCCCATGTTATCCAATACATCCTTGTTATGCTTACCACCTACACACCACTTCCTGTCTTTTGATGTATACACAGATCCTTCATGTATGGACCACCCTTGTAAAATGCCCACAAATGTTCACTGAGTTCATTCAGTCCATGACCTGGAGCTCCATCTGTTCTGGTGATTGCTCAGGACAGAGAGGTGGTGTGTTGTGGGGAGCTACTGGGCACAAAAGCCAGGTCAGGTAGGTCATAGCTGCGCTTGTGCTGCCTTCTGGGATGCTCATCTGCTGCTGGTTGAGATACGTCCTTTTATAGGAATTTCTGTAACATAAAATGCAAATCATGGATTACAACAAATTAAAGGTGTTTCCATTAAGTTTCCAACCCTCATCCCTTTGGGCCAGGCCACAGGATCTAAGATCCTCCCCTTGCCCGTGCTCCCATGTGAGGTCCCTCCTGTGGGGTATGGGGTATAATCCTTCAAGAATTGATGAAATGTGAGTCCTCTCCTTAGCTACAGTCTTTCCAGATGAGACTTCTCTAGTGTGAGCTCCCTGCAGGGCCACTGCTGCTAATGGGTGTCATGAAATAGTGATTTAGATCGTTTCATGAACCACTGTCAAAGGGTTTTAGCAAAAGCGTTATTAATAAGATGTTGTAAAACTGTGAAGTACAGTTTGGTGCCAGAGTTCACTCTATTACTGTGTGGCCCAATCATTTGAAAAATGATTCAAAATTACTAGGCACAAATCAAAGTTACCACTCTACCAAGGCTATATGCAACATCAATCACTTAAAAAAGACCTACCTTTGGGAAAATGGCCTCTTTGCTTCAAGGAGCAATCTTGAGAGGCCACTCAGCTTTAGGGGATATCACTTCCATGCTGCCTGGCAAGCAGAACTCAAAGGCTCACTCAGGCTGTCATATATATGGAATAATGTGGTTTGCTCATAGTCAAATTGTGTACAATGGGACAAGTATGCATGAGACTCCTTGTGTCCATAACTTCCTTTGTTCTGTGACAAATGATCCTTGGAAAAGCTGCTTGCTATTCATTTTTTAATCACATGATCAGTGTTCCAAGCTCATGAGCATGGATGCTCACTGGGTCACTCTGCTCCTTTGTGGGTTTTCAGAGAACAGATAAAACTGGAGTTCTTGATCCATTAATGGCTCAGATCTTTATCTTCCCTGGAACCTGTACTGTTTGGCTAAGGGGACACGTGCATCTGTCACAATGGGCACCTGTCTACAGGACACAGCATCTGCAGCTCCTGCCAGGAGCCTTCTCCAGCATGGACTTTTCAGAAACTGCAGCTTCTTTCAGGGTTTCATCCACCTTCTCTGGCATGGGCTTGTGGGCTGCAGGTGGATCTCTGGTGCCTGGAGCATCTCCTTCTCCTCCTTCCTCAAGGACTTTGGGGTCTGCAGAGTTGTTTCTCTCAGTTATTCTCACCCCTCTCAGCTGTTGTGCAGTGTTCTTTACCCTTTCCTAAATACCAGAGGCATCACCAGCATGGCCGAGGGGCTCAGCTTTGGGCAGCAGCAAGTCCATCTTGGAGCTGATGGAACTGGCTCTGTCTGACATAGGGACAGCTTCTGGTGTCTCTCAAAGAGCCCTGCAGCTGAGCCCAACCTAATTCAATGTCCTTCTTACCGAAGGAACATGCAGTGAATCTAATTCATAGTTCATATGTAATGCATAATTGAACTTAAGTACTTGAAATGATCTCTCATCTGCTTTATCCTTGGAGGCTAATCGTAACTCTATAAAACATTCTCCCTTTAATATTTTCTATTTTTGCATAACAAAGGGAAAACAAAGGGCATTTTCAGTGAACTTTTATTCTTGCATTGTGCTACTGATAGTGATCTGGATATTAAATGAAAGCAGAGGCATCTTATGTGTTTTCCCTTTTAAGCAAGTAATTAGTACCATTCAGCTTGTTCATTTTTTCATTATATGAAATTAGCAGTTTGCTAAGATGATGTCTTTCTATAAAAAGTGTTGATCTTTCTTGGCAAGGGAATTTTGCCTATTTTGATACCTGGTCAAAGCAGAAGCATTAGAAGGTGATTTATTGTGAATAAAATGCTTTTCAAATGCTATTAAAATGCAGAGTGGGAGAACCAACACATGCTGTCTTGTCTTCAGACTTCTGAAACATATCTGTGACTCCCAAGAGAAGATCATGAGTGTTTCAAGCAGTTTCAGGCTGTAAAAGTGAATTTCTGCTTGAAGTCTTCTGTTTTACTAATGCAAGTACAACTGCTTTAATATGAACAGGAATTTTTTTTGATGGTTTGCTTATATATTTCTGTTTTATCAACCAAAGTGCAACTCCTTGTTCTTAAACAAGTTTATGCCAAAAAGTTTACAGTATGGTGATGGCAAAAATGAGTAAAAAAATCTTACCTTGAACTCCCTATCATGTTTTGAAAAATCTTAGCTTAGGATTCAGAAACTGATGTAAGTTTCCAGAATTTCCAAGAGCAGTAATTTTATTTTGGTTTGAATCACACTGGCAAGTGTCTCTAGATTGTGCAATATTAAAATTCTTTTTCAGGTATTTCTTTGCCTCACACCTGAGTGTGCATTGTGTTGAGGAGTGGCATCTGTTGTATTTACTTTAGGAATGGGAGGAAACTGTGGCTGGGAAGGTAGTCCTAGGACAGCTTTACTTGTTGGCAAATAACCAAGTACTAAGAAGAGCTGTTCAATAAGATCACATTGTAAAGTAGTAGTTAAATCTTTTCTGCATCTTTTTTTCTTGCATATTGTCTTCTTTTTCCACAGAGTTCTCACACAGTATTAAAAAATAACAATTCTAGATGTTTATCTGACATAATCAAATCTGCTTAATCTTTTAAGTTTGTCCCTTCTGTCCCAAATCTGAGAGATGCTGAGGGTGACAGCTGGGTGCAGAGATTGGTGACAGCAATTCTGACACCTTGAGTTGTGGTTTGTTTGCCTCTCTTCATTTTTTCTGTGTTTTCTCATGCATATGCTGATGCTCACAAAAAAATCTGAGGCTCATTTTAGTTTCTATATATTCTATAAATTTTTGCCCAGTTGCCCTAGGAATAATATCCTTGATTTTTCTTTGAATAAATATATATATATAATAATCTGTTTCTTTGCATCCTTCTGTTTTTGATTTCTTAACTACTATTGCTGTATGAGTTGCCTACTAAATACAATTGAATGCTTCCTTTATTGTTTAATTAATAGGGTTTGCTTATGGCTTGAGGCCCTAGGGTTTATGATTTTCTCTCATTACAGCAGTTAGGAAACTGCAAGTTGTGTTGTGAACATTTTGGTCTCCAAAAGGGAAGAGTGTCAAGAGTTTTTCATCCTCCATTTCTTTGCTGTATAAAACTTCAATTAATTAAAAAAAAAAAAACAAAAAAAAATCTGTATAGTGGGTAAAACTTAGCATACTTACTGAATTGACAGAGCATTTGGAAGATTTTACTTTATTATTTTTCTTGGTACAGATAGTCTATCTTAAGATAGTAAGTAGAACTTACTTTCCCAGTAGGAAACCCATAAAAATGCTTCATGGATCATCAGAATATCTCAAAATAAGCTTAGATTCAGGTATTGAACTTTTTTTGTATGTTGTGTTGCCCTTATAAACAATTATTTTAAGGAGACCTTAATATTACTTACCATTTTATTCTTCTAGTTAAACGGGAAAGAAATACAGATTGTCTAATTTCAACATATTTGGAAAATATTCAAAGAGTAAATCCTGTTAGAATGAATCCAGTTTCACTGTTGCAATGCATACAAGAAAATTCAAATCACGGTCCTTTATTTAATGTATTAATATTGTTCTTCCTGTGATGGACTGGGCAATGGGTTTCTGTATAACATTTATTTTAAAAATAGGCATCATACTTATTCTCAGCAGAAAAAAATTTGGAGAAGGTTAATTTAAACAACATTAAGAGCAATCATGTTTCTTTTTTTTATTATCCCTTTGGTATTCATATCTGAAGTTTTTGTTGGTAGCAGAAGATAGGAATTAGCACAATATAAATTAAAAGGCAAGCCGTATTTTAAAAGTTTCCATTTCCATTTCTTAAAAATATTTTTAATACTACACCAAATCCATTATGGGTTGCTGCCCAAGCAGGGGGCAGCCCCAGCTGTATGCTCACACCTTTTCTGTTGTGATAGAAGGCCAGCAGTTGCCTGCTGGCATACTAACCAATTGATCTGATAGAAAATTAATACACTGCTGTGGTGGGCAGGGGGGAGGGCATCATCTTCCTGAATAAACAGAGCAAGAAGAGAAAAATACAAAGCAGCCAACAATTACAATGGGTGATTGGAGGTGCTTTTCCATGGGGCAGTCTTGTACTACAGAGGGTTGTTGTGACCCAAGAGCAGGACCCTGCACTTGGCCTTATTGAACCTCATCCAAGTGGCTTCAGCCCATTGATTCGGCCTGTCCAGAACCTTCCTGCTCTCCAGATCAATACTCCCACCCAGCTTAGTGTCATCTATGAGCTAGCTGCCTTATGTGGCACTTGATCCCCTGGCCCAGATCGCCAATAAAGATGTTGAGTAAGTTTGCACCTGGCTTCATCCTCTTTGTACCCTTCTTCATATATTTCTATACCTTGATGAGACCTCCTTGAGCCTTCTCTTCTTGGGCTTGAACAGTCCCTGCTCTTTCAGCCTGTCCTGGTAGGAGAGATACTCCAGTGTCTTCAGCATCTTCATGGTACTTGCTGGGACTCTCTCCAGTATGTCCATGTCTCTATCACACTGGGGAGCCCAGCGCAGGACACAGCACTCCATGTGTGGCTTCACCAGCACCGAGGAGAAGGATCCTCTCTGTGACATCCTGGCTGTGCTTTGGCTCATGCAGCCAAAGGTACCATTAGTCCTTCCGGTGGGTTAGCCTTGGCTAAGCACCAGGTGCCCATCCCAAACCACTCAGTCACTCCCTTCTGAGCTGGACAGGGGAGAGAAAATATAATGAGAGGCTCATGGGTCAAGATAAGGACATTTCTCCTGCCTGTCAAGATCCTTCTGCATAGCAGCACAACGCTCTGATATATCAGTCACTTGTCCCAGTCCAGTGTCATCTGCATTATACATTTCCTAACCCCTAGATATTTTGTGAGATATTTTTATTGATGTTGGGTATCAAAAGGTTGTCTGATTTGATGACTTCTTACAAAATGTGTTTTCCTATGAATCTGTGTCCTAGGTGACTGCATTTAGTGCATTAGTTAATCCCTAAGCAGATCCCACAACATACTGATTATCCTGTGTAATTAGAAGCAAAGCTTTCCAGCCTGGAGGCCTAGCTGCAGTTAATTTGTTGAACTGGCTATTTTTTGTATATCCAGTTGTTGTCTAAGCTTAAAATTTTGCCTAAGACAAAATGTGAACTTGGCTCTAGCTGAAGACAGAACACAAGGAATCCTTGCTCATTTCCATGGCTTGAGTGCATAAGAAACAAAACCGGAGATTCATGTATGAGAAATTACCATCTGTGGTAATTGGACTTGGATATTAATCCCCATGAATTATGATCATCTTCTAATTTCTCTTTTCTTTGAAGGTGGTGGTGGAGGGCATGGTTTCTGCTTCTGGCTTGTTCTCTTGGTACTGTATATAAAATGTTCCAGTGACTAAACAGAAAATAAGAAAATACTATAATGTGCTTTATAAACTTTTGGCTAATACAGAACTTTTTTATGTAGCTGATTTTTGGAAATTAATTGCTCTTCTTCTAAAATACACACTTCTAATTTGTATAATGTCACATTGATATATTGTTACTCTGCTTTGCATTCTATTTTGTATTCCAGCTTCTTGCCTGCCTCTCCTCCCCTCCCTCTCCTCCCCCCACCCCCATTCAATCTTTGTGCTAGTTGCTTTAGGCTGTACTTTTTTTCTTTACTCCCTTGTTTTTTTGCTTTGTTTGGGTGGAGCATGTGGGATAAAATAACATGTTTGCATTGCCCAATCTAATTGTCATCTCCCTTTCTCTGCTTTCACTGCAGTCTTTGTCATTAATTACGCCTTTTTCTTTATTACTTCTGTTCCTTTGGGATCTCTTACCTCAAATTGAAAGCATAACAGTGGTATCTAGATGTTCACATAATGAACTTTAATTGTGTAATCTCATTACTGAATCTGTCATCCTTGTTTTTTTCCCTCATCTAATATTTTTCTGTATTGCATCATACCTAAAATTACATTGGAATAGCTTCAGGATAGTGGTGCCTTCTTAAATTTTTTCCTCTCCTTTCCTTCCAAATGTAAAATTTCATTGTGCATGGATATAATCTGAAGTATTAGGTACATTAAACCTCATATTTCATATTCATACCTCATACTTCATATTCATCCAGATGATAAACCTTAAAAAGCACTTGGAGATAAAACTGGACCATTTTTAAGGAGAATATACAGATGTGCATTTATCTCACTACTGCCTAATTTCTTTGGTTTTTTTAGACTATTCCAAATTATTGGTTTACCCCCACCTCCTGTGGTCAGCCACAAATTGTCGCATATTCTGTTAACGTTAAGATGTGTTCTGGTGATTATTGCTATTACCATGGTTAACTTATAGTGAGAATTGAAAGCTGCTATAAAGAAGCCCTTGTATTTCAGATGGGGAGGGACTATTGGTCTGGTTTCTTAGTTCCTTTCTTTTAATTATTTTATATTAAATAAATCTCCTTTATTAAATTGTATACCATGTAGATGTTTGTAACAGACTTGATCTAACAGATCTCAGACTTAGTGAAGCCGGCATAAACTAAGCATTTGTTCTTATTTCTTGTTATTGGAAAATATATTTTTAAAATTTTTTCATATTTTTTCATATTTAAAAAAAAATATAATATTGTAATTCTGTGTATGTTACAACTCATTGTATTCTTCCTGTCCCTGTTCTTCAGATTTCTTGCTTGTCAGGTGAATTTTCATAATGGTATGGGAAAAAAAAGACAGAATTTCTTAGGTAATACAACTAAAGAAAGGTAGTAGAACTTCTGGTCAGGTAGTTTATAAAAAGAACTGAACAGTTACTACTGTGTAGTTATTCCTTTAAGAGTGAAAGTAATGAAGCCTTATGTTATTGTTTTTAACTTATGTGAAGCATATCAGCATGTCACACTTGTCTTTTTTGTTTTTAAATGATTTTTGGTCTTCACAGCACAGTCCTTTTATATGTGTTGCAGGTTTGTACAGTTTACCAATGAAAATGATTTAGATCACTTCTTCAAATAAAGAAGTGGAGACATGAAAATTTACATTAAAAAAAGAATTAAGATTGTATCATTACTTGTGGGAATGGTTTTGGACAGTCTTGGCATATTTTCAGTAAGCGGAAAACTAATATGTGTTTATTTTCAGTTGTTTGTGACTATATCTTTTTTGCCATCCTTCAGTGAATAAAATTTGCAAGTTTAATGTTGATTAACATAATCAGATTTTTAAATCTTGCAAATAGTCCAATGCAAATCTAATGTAGTTGTTTGCCAACAGGCATTGACTGTTTAGCTAGTATGGCTTCTTAGTTTATGCTTAAGCATGTCTGATTTATAAGAAGCCTTTTTGGTACATGAGCCCTGAAATGGAAGTGATTTTTTTTTTTTTAACAATACATGGATTTTCATTGGTTTCATGTCAGAATCCTTATTTTCTATTTCATCCTTATGAAAGTATTTTGACTATGTCTTCCAGGGGCTGGAAGATATTTTAATTTGGGTGTTTTTTTCTTATTAGTATTTATACTAATCTACAATACACTATTTAGTGTATTCTACTTATACTAATTTAGAAGAATTACTACATAGTACAGTTATGTATGATTATGACTGGAAATTTTCCTTCTGCCAAAACTGGAATTCTCCAAGAATACTAATATGTATGTCTTCAGTAAGAGATGGTGTAATTTTCTAGCATAATTATTAAAGAGTACTTGAATTTTGAAATTAAATACCATGTATATTAAAATTAATAAGTATCTGTTTCTTATATACTTTAGCTGCTTTTATACCCATTTCAGGAAAAAGATACTTAAGAAATAAGTAACAGTTGAAATTAAACAGGGGGGAGACTAATGGTTTGTGCTGACATACCCTCCGTGTATGAAAGGATAGAAAACTACTCAACTAATATAAAGCAGTCTGATGTCAACAGTTCTGCTTGCTGTATTTCCAAAAATAATTGTTAAGTATCTTTTTCCTGAAATGGGTATAAAAGCAGCTAAAGTACATAAGAAACAGATACTTATTAATGACATAATGGTTTTTTACAGGTTGAATTAAAAGTAAAATATTCTCTCAGTCTGAAATATGTGCGGAAACATCTGGTGATAGTTAATAAAATTTACGAACCTTGATTCTTGCTATGTCAAGTTGGTGCTTTTTTTTCCCTCCCTTCTTGTAGAACACATTATACTAGTGTTTGCATATGTGAAATACTCCCTACTTTGCATGTTATATATTGAGGAGGATTTTATATTTCTTCCCATCATGCAAAATATGTTTGAGAGTACATTGTGTACATCAAAATGAAATGTGTCTCTTTCTGATCCTGTATGCAGGGAAGGGTAGGAAAAGAAGGACTCAACAGAACCAATGCAGTCTTTACTGGGTTGGGCTAAAGCTCATGAAATAACTTATTAATGTATTAAAATGCCTCAACAGTGATTTGCTGAGAACTAATGCTCTAATGTGTTAGTCATCCTTAAGCTCCTTCTATTTTTACAGGTTCTAAAGTATGACTGATGCTGGTTTCTGTGATGCCACTTGAAGTCTCCAGTGCTGTGGACTGATAAGTAACATGCAGATTTAACTGCACAACCTGGGCAGAAAGCAACAGGAGTGTTAGTCCTTTCAGCTCCTTAAGTGGACAGAAGTACAGTGTCATCTATCTGCAAGGGAAGATTATTCAACAGCATTTTATAGCTAATAAAACAGACAACATAGTAGCATCTGCCTTCCTGATTTACAGTGCATCGCCTTCCAAGACAGATGGTCTGTCAGAAGCTGGAGGATGCCCGCAGAGCACATAATAATGAAGTCGTGAAATGATACTGCTGCTGCTGCTATCTGATTGTTGAGATCACAGCTGATAGAACTGCACTGCCCTTTTTCTGCTTGCTTAATCAGGCCAGAAATAGCAGGGTGGACATGGCTGGCTTTGTTAGCAACCTGCTAATACTGCTTCTTCTGTTTCAAAACGTCTGTTTGGGTTTCAGAAGCCCACTTTCAGTCTTCAAGAGGTGGGTTACGCAAGAAAATATTATGTGTTGAATGCATGCAGTCAAAATATTACAAAAGTATGAAAAAGCATGTCTTAGACAAAAATTTGGTTTTGTATTTATGGTATTTGTTATGGTATTTGCTCAGTTTTGATCATTGCACAGAATTTTCTTTCTGCAGTTTGAAATGGCACTGTTTTCATACTGAAGACAGAAATTCATGTTTTATCCATAGGGTTGCTCATTAGATAGAAGGATAAAATGGCAATTAATACAACTTTTTTAGTTAACACTACAGCTGTATTTGAGGCTACACAGGGAGTAAATATATTTCAGATGCTGGAGTTAGCTTGCAGGATAAGATCATGTTTTTACAAGAAAACATCAACTAAGCTGAACAGTCCTGAGAAATTTAGGGGTTGTTTGAATTCAAAATTGGATAGGTAAATTTTAATGTAGTGTGGAAAAAGATTTTACTGTTACTGAGGTTGGGTACCATGTCACTTCTGTATACATGTAGATACATAGTCAAAACTTGTATCAGTGTTGCATCAATGTTTCTCATGTCTTACCATTCAGTAAGTTCTTTATAGTGATCTACATTTTTCTTACAATTCCTTTATGTGTTGCATTCAATACAGAATTTGATATTTGCTTGATGTTGCCAAGTTTACTATTTTACTTTGCTACTTTTAGTCGTATAGAAATTACTATAAATGCCATAGTGATTGAATTAAAAGTTGCCCTTTGCATGTAATTTAAATTTAATCTGTATAGAATTATAAATCATAGTCTCAAAAAGACCCCAAAACTGTTGTGAATTATTGTTAGTACTCAACATATTGTAGTGAACTAATTCTCTGTTTGTACATCCATGTGCCTCACACAATTTCAGGGTGAGATAATAGGTTATGTTTTCAGCTAACATTTTCCAAACTAGTTATCTTATTGTTCAGATCAGGAACTACTTAAGTAAGTACTGCATAATTAAGACATTTTTCTCAGTTTGTGATGGAGTGAAATTTTCAGATCACTCCTGGAACTACTTAGCATTGCCTAACTTCTTTACTAGTGCTATAAAGGCCCTTCTTTTAAGAAAGACATAACAAAAATCAATACTTAAAAATAAATCCTTCTTCCTTCTTTTTCAGATATAAAGATACTAGCACATCTCTTTCCAGTGAATGCCTTGGAAGTGACCAGCCAGTGATTTCCTTTGGTCTATCAGATTTTGCACTGGACATTCGCATGCCTGCGGTGACACCGAAGCTGGTGAGAGAATTGAAGTTTTTTTGCCTCTTTCTCTTCTTTCAATAAGCTAGGAAAACAAAGCCTTCCCTACAATATCACTCAAATACAATGAACAAAAAAATCAGGGTAACTTTTATAAATACATATCTATATGTATTTCTCAGAGAAAAGTAGGCAACAAAAAAATAGCCTCAAATGAGAGAAAAATATCTCTCATTTGAGATAAAATTCAATATATAATTCAATATATAAAAAATATATTGAATTAATTTTAATTGTAAAATGTTGGTTTCATAAATTGAATTGTTTAAGTTTTATAATGTGAAGTATTTCTAGATGTGCTAGTAAGACATGCAGTTGCAGTTTACACCAAATCTCAGATGATGCATCAGTGAATCTAATTACATTAAACTGTATGCTATTGCAGCTTCAGCAAGCTGAGAGAAAGCAAACAAAAAGTATTTTAAAAGGGGTAGTATTTCTTACCCAGTATTTTTTACTCTCAAAATACTCCATGAAAGCTATTAAAAACAAGTTATGATTTTATATTCTTTAAGGTATGAAGTGTATTTTATTCTGCTGAACCAAGTGAGTAAAAGTGAAGACAGTTAAGATTTTTAAACTTAACATTGAGATTCACATAAAATATTGAGATTCCACTGTCATGTTCACATCTAATTTCATTAAACAAGATAAAGAATGATTTTTTTTTCTTTTTANCTTAATTATATATATATATATATATATATATATAATTAAGAGGTCTACATCTCTTTTAAAGGGCTGCAGATGCTTGAAAAGAGCAGTATGTTGTGATGCAGTGGTTCATGACTCATTGTTGCAGAGAGCACTTTTTAAAGGAGTGAAGAGAAAATGAGGTTTTCAAGTTATTGGGAAAAACGCCTCTGGAATATATAATTTAAAGCAAGAGGTGTTATTTCAGCAAGTGCAAAACAGAAATATGGTTTCTACTAGATCTTCTTTGCAGTAAAATATTAAACTTCTCCTTCAGAAAGAGTGAAAAGTACTCTCAGTTCATCCAGGTGCACATTTATAATTATGAGTTACTGATTTTACCTAGGGAGCCATCAGCTGAACAGCTTGGAAACACATACAAAGAGATCAGTCAGTTCAGATTCCTGTTAAAAAACCCTTCTCTTCATGTGTTATAATGCCAAATCTGGGGGAAAGGTTGCCAAAAACCCTGCCTTTTTTAAATGAGTTACTGGGCATGTTGAAGGGGTGGGAGGGCAACTGCAGTTGTTCTATGGGTGCATGAATGTCAGCCAAGCCCTTACATGACTTAGAGTGCTCTATGTATACCTGAGTTGTGTATTCTTTTGGCACAGGTTCTGCACATGAGCATTAACTGGAAACTATTTAATTTCTACTGCACTGTGAAACATTGCTGCCGTTGGCTGTCAAAGTTTGAATATAAGATCCTAAATTAGGTTGTATATTTTTAAAAAAAAAAAAATTCTGAACCCAGGTTAAATAAAAATCATAGAATAATTCCTTTTCTATTTCTAGAAGGCTTTAGTATTTTAACTGTGTAAATGCATGTAATCACAGTACACAAAGGCATTCACATCAATTGTATCTGTTAACCTCTGTTCATCCTTCCCATCTTCTAGCAAAAATACCAAAAATGGTTTCTTATCTGTGGAAATCACTGCTCTGTGTAATCACATATTGTTATCACCATTGCACATTCATTCTCTGTTGCATTTAATTGTTTACACCTATCCACAGTCTTCTTTTAAATTAAGTTTGAAGTTATTCATAGCAGGGATTTACCTTTATCTGTTTAGATGTCCTTATGAAAGTGAAGGCCTGTCAGATTTGGAGTTCATGGGTGTAGTGAAATTCCAGTAGGTGATACATTTCCTTTCCTAAACAGCCTTAAAAGTTGGAAAACAAAAATTAAGAAAAATGAGGTTTAAAATAGTTAATAGTGTACCTACCAACCTAATAGCTGCTTTGATAACCTTACAGCCTGATCTCTGTTACATGGAAATAAATTGTGGCTATGAATTTATTTCTTACAATACAAAACCAGATAACATACATTGTATTTGCCTGAGTATCTCAGTAAAGTACGTGATATTTTTTCTAGATGGTCCTATTGTATATATTCATTTGTTCAGTATTCCCACATTCATTTTCAGAAAGTATAGGGAATTTTGATGCTTTGTTTCTATTCTTTAAATTCTAGATTTTCCCAATTTAAAAGTAATTTCTGTCTTTCTTTAAACAGTCTGATACCTACCTCTGCATGTCAGTACCCCTGCCAGTGGATGATGAAGCCTATGTAGGTGAGTATTGATTAACTGAAATAACTTAAGCAAAGCATTTTAAAGAACCTCAACATTTCCTTTTTTTCTGTGACTCGTATTAACTTAATCTTTGGATGTCAGAGTTTCCAAAATCCATCTGTCATGTCTAATGTGGAAACAAACTAGAGGGAGCTACTTAGAGTCAAGATAAAACCGTATCTCAGGAGATTCATGAGTAATAGTAGTTAAGGAGCTGCATGCAGATGCCTCTGGCAGTCAGGACCAAACAGACCATTTGTAAAGTATTGGCTTTCTGTCTCTGGCCGGATACTTAATTCTGCACTGCTGAGCAGACTGATTATTTACCTCCTGGTACAGGTTGTAAATTCTATGTACTTACAGTCAGTGTTGGCTGCGGAAAGATTTTACTCGGAGGAGAAACCCTCTCCCTCTTTTTTTTTTTTTTTTTTTTTAAATGGCATGGCATGAATAAGATGGCAGACAAGTAGAAGGAAATAGTGTAATGTGTTACAAATGCTGTCATCATATAAATCAGCAGAAGAGCACCATCTGTTCAGAAAATCTTTGCAGTAGTTAAAATTTTATTGTGCCTTGCCATGAACATACAGTCGTTCAGATAGAAGGAAGGCTTATTGGTTTGGCTGAAGATAGTTTTGCTTTCAGAACATGTTATAAACTACAAAAAGAAACAATATTTTTCTTTCTTTACACTTTTTTTGCATTTTAGGGTAACTGCGCTTACTAAAAGTATGGTGGGAATCCCATGTAGTTTTTGATGTAGTGTATTATGAGACTGTTGTTCCATGTGGATTTTCTTGTGGAAATCCATCAGAAGATAGAATATTGTGTTTTGATTTTGATGTTGTATTACAGTAACTAAGAAAAATGATTACATTTTTTTCAGTGCTTTCTCTATATATCTGTTTTGTAAAGAGGTGAGAATCTGACCTCACATTTTGGTTGTGAGTATGGCCCCAGAAGGAAAAATGAGCATAGAAGGAAGAGAGTGAGTGTTCCTCTCAGATAAATTATGCTTGCTGTGCTGTGTGTGCAATAGACTCTTCTGCTTTTGTTGATTTATAGAAAGGCAATACTATTAATTTCCTTCTTTAGCAGCTTTTATTTAGTGTCACTGAGTTGCAAAATTCCATAGTTTAATAAATTGCTAGGTTGCTGCACATCTAGTTCTGTTGTGTTAAAGGAACATAAACTTCTTTTGATGGTGTGTATGCTTAAAAGGACCTACTGAAAGAATTTGCTTAAAAGTTATGCAAAGCCTCAGTGCAAATCATGCAATGCAACCCATTTTATTTCTTTCTGCAGACCTGAAAAGTTATATATTCTCCACCTGATTTTTACAGGATTTGGTCACCTTTCTAGTAATCACTGTTCCTGTGCACCCATATACAGAGCAGAATAAGGTCTCTGGACAGAGAAACCATTCTAGTTGTCTTGTACAGCTTTGAAGAGCAAGAGGAACTTGAGAAGCCATCTGTAAAAAAAACCCAGCTTGTTGTGTGTACATAAAGTGTTTCCATGATAGCATTCCTTAAAAAGAAATCTATATTGGAATGAATATAAATATATATACACATATATACATACATAAGATTCTTTTTTTGTATGCTTTAAAATTAGAAGAAAATTTTTGGTTTTTCCCTCTTTTGTCACTTCCACATATGGTGGAAATGGTCAGTCTGAAGCATGTGATCATTCCATTTTGTTTCACTGGAAAGTGTTCCTCATGGAAAAGGCTCAGATTGGAGTCTTCATAATCCACGGAAGTTACCTGATCATTAGAAAGTGTAGACTTGATCACATCCAGCTATAGAGAGTAGAAAGAATGTAGAATGACCTACCATATAAAATATCTTAAGTAGAAAACTATTAACTTGCATACATGTATTTTGTGTTGCTTAAATAAGCACAGAAGATTGGCACACAGAGAATGTTTAATCTTTTTGAAAGACAGAGTCTGTATTTTTATGGTTTCAGTTGGATCTGCCTTCATTGCATTGCCAATAAATGGTGTAATTAACTTTCCTTAAAACATACTGTTTTGCTTTGTGACAAAAACAACAGAAAACTAGCTTGTGAACTGTCACTGGGTTGCTGTTTAGTGACGCTGAGAAGATTGTGTGTTCTGTAGAGCTTCAACATGAGGATGTGTGAATGCACATAGCTGAAACAATAAACTGGATTCCCGAGACATTTTGATGGTAAAGCTACCTGTTCTGCCTTCAGTTCAATTTATTTGCTAAGTAAATGCCGTGTGCTTTGTTTCCTTTTATGGTTTAAAGAGACATTTTTATGACCAATTGTCTTTACAATTTCATCAAGACTTGCTAATTCATTTCTTTTTTTGACTTTGCCTTTCTGTTTTTGCTCTTGTTTCTTCCTTCCTCCAAGACATTTTGGAGGAGGAGGCTCTATAATGGAACCTGCAGCCAGATATGTTTGTTGCATATTGGTGAAATATAAGAGCCTTGAAAGAGAGAGCTTCTTTTTTAGTGTTGTATCTGGGCAGTACAACATTTGTTATTAAGTAGAAATTTTTTTGTAGCATTTTTTTCAGAATTTTTATTAAATTTGTATATAAGGACTTTGAATTCAGACTTCAACTTTGCTATTTCCCTAAAGGAAACCAGTAAATATTCATGCTTGCACAGGGACAGTGGGTATAACTTTGTACTTCAAAACTGGAGGGACGCTGTACCAGAATTCACAAACTTGTTCATCAGACATTATCAGAGGAAGGAATCAATCACACTTACTTAATGAAATGTTGCCAGCTGGAAGGAGAATTAGAGCAGGTTTTGCCCTATGAATCTTTTTCAGGCATGCATCTGTATAATTTTGCTGATGCTGTTTTCTGTATTAGGTTCTTTAGTGGAGGATAAGACTGTCAAGGCTGAAATTTCTGTCTGAACCAGTTGTTTCTCTGTCCCAAATGGCTGTAAATACTGACAAATTTGATTAAGGAGAATATTTTTTGTGAGGTGGGTTGGTGTACATTTAGGTTTATGTTAGGAACATACCCTTTGCTTCTGGGAAGTGAAATGGCTGTGAGATTAATATGCTGTTATTAGTAAGATTAATATGTGATTTTCCAAGAAACTATTACTCCAGTTTTATTTTTAAAACATATAATTGTGGTTTTCTTCTTCTGCATACTGTTTGATTAATGTTTATGAATAAATAGCTAAACCAGAAACTCAGGTGAATCTTTAGGGATGCAGGCATTGGTAAAAATCAGTTTTTTGTAACTGAACTGTAAAGAGAGCTAAATGGTGCTCTACAGACACTCACAAAAATTTAGTCTGACAAGTAGGCTTCTCAGTCAAAAAACTTGACTGTCACCTTCACCTGCTTATATTAATTTACTTGGGTGACCAGTAAATAAATGCCTTTTTCTTACTGACTCATGGTGAGTCCATGTCAGATTGTGCTGTAGAAATGAAATTGAGCCTTCTACATTCAGCAACACACATTGAAGTAATTAGATGGTTTATTACTTTTCATCCATAAAGGACTCTAAGAAGCTCTAGGTTTGTTACTCTGTTATGGGATGTACAAACTTTTCTATTCCCAAGCAATAATGTCGTCACTGTATTAGTGTCTCCCTAATTTGCCAAACTCTAGACACTGAATTCTTGATAAATTTCTTTAAAGTTAATTCTGTGACAGAGAGCAAATTAATATTAAAAAAAAAGTCTATCAACTTTATTTAATGGAATTGTTGTTTGTAAAGATTAACTTATTAGAAATTAGTTTTTTAAATATATAGCTTAAGTACACATGTCTAAGGTTAAACTGATGGAATGTTCTGTTCATTCCTTTTTCTCTTAAGAGTTTGCAGTTCTAAGTAGTACTTGATCAAGAAATTAGGTCACACTTCAATTTAGTATGTATATGAAAGCTGCTGCTGTTATTTTAGTAATCATTTGTATCACTTCTCTGTGCATTGAAAAATTAACTATTGAGTAATATTCTGTTTATTACTGTGAAATGAGGATGCTGTCAACTAGGAAAATAGGACTGCTGTTTGATATTCCTTAAGCCTTTAGTAGTGACAGTTCCCAGCACAGGCAGTGATGGATGTTGCCGCAAGTCTATAGCAGGGACACAAAGATGATCAGAAAGATGGAGCACCTCTGCCATGGGGAAAGGCTGAGACAATTGAGGTTGTTCAGGAGAAGAGAAGACTTCTGGGTGACCTTATTGTGGCCTTCAGCTCACAAGAAAGATGGGGAGACTTTTTAAAAGAGCATGGAGTGAGAAGACAAGGGAGAAAGGAAAGACAGTAGGATCTGATTAGCTGTTAGAAGAAAATTCTTTACTGTAAGGGCGGTGAGGCCCAGGCACAGGTTACCCAGAGAAGCTGAGGTTGCCCCATCCCTGGAAGTGTTCAAGGCCATGTTGGATGGATGTCTTAGAAACCTGGCATAGTGAGAGGTGTGCCTGTCATAGCAGGGTGGTTGAAACAAGATGATCTTTAAGGTCTCTTCAAACCCAGGCCACTTTCCCATTCTGTGACTGCATTTGGCTTGAATCCAACATTAATCTGTATGGCTTTTGCAACACAGGATGTTTTTAGTTGGATTTTTTTTGTTTGTTTCTTTTAACCTTCTCTTTGGAAAATTATATTCCTGGGTGTGCTGCTAAGAAAATAGCTGTACAGGAACCATACTGTAACCACCTATACAAAACTGTCTTAAGCTCATAGACTGACTGTGAGGTTTGTCAGTGCTTCCTTAAGCAATGATGAGGTATATCAGCTAAAATAGTGTCTGCCAGAAATCCGATTTTGCTTTGTTAGCTCTGGTGCATTGTTTTCTCTTGGTAAGAATAGCATTTAGTCAGGTATTTGTAATAAGTTTTATAATAGTGCTTGAAGGTCCTGTCCGTGCTATAGGATATCTGGAGTACTATGCACTATGTGGAGCAAATAAAAGATTTCCTCAAACACTCTTTAGAATAAATACTTGCAATGGGAGAGTGGTAGAAAGATAAAAAGAAATAGAGACAGTATTAAATAGCAGGACAAGTGATGGCTTTAGCAGCTAGCAGGCCTAACATTCAATTTTACCTTTATTAAAGGCTACCTTTATAAATGGCAAGTACAGCGCATTTTTTACAGGTATTAATTTTGACAATAAAGTTAATGAAGTTTCTTATGTGTAAACTAGTTATAAACCCCTTCAGAAATTTAATACCTCTATTGACAACAGCAGCTTTAAAACACCCAAAACATCTCAAAAGTAAGGTAGG
Source organism: Urocynchramus pylzowi (assembly GCA_013397555.1). NCBI lineage: Eukaryota > Metazoa > Chordata > Aves > Passeriformes > Fringillidae > Urocynchramus > Urocynchramus pylzowi. The sequence continues at coordinate 58,049 of VZRH01007535.1, forward strand.
AATTCCACAGAATGACACATTGCCTCTGCCGTGGAAGCATAAACCATAATTTCACTACTAATTGTTACTGATAAAAATGTCAAAACAAGAATTGTCTCCATAACACACATTAGGTTTTTATCTATGAAACAAGTGAATTTGCTTATAGAAAAATAAAGATATTGGGTTGTGTCTAGGCTTTCTTAATGCTGGCAACTTTAATAACTCTTAGTTAATATATATCACTCAAAGTACCTTCTCAGGGCACATGGGTACATCTCTTATTTCCCAAACCAAGCCCTCAGCTGTGGCATGCTCATTTCCTTACAGTCTGACCACCTATCTTCAAGCAAAAATTTGACTTACATGCTTTAACTGTTGGCTAGTTTTCCTTACTTTCCATGACAGATCTCAGCTCCAGAAACTGGGTTAAAAGCTATTTGATATTTTTTCCCCTGTGAAACCGGGACAATAACCCACATCATCATTCATTTCGGGAACCCTGCCACAGCTCTTTGTTAAAATACTGATTTCTGAGTGCAGGTAATGCCATAAACCTCAGGAGTAGAATGTTGTTTCACTGGTTTGCAGCTTCACCATCTTCCCTGTTAATAGCTAAAAGACAGTTACTTGGAGGCTTCACACTGTCTGTGTACATATAGGGGTGGGAGTAACTTGTCTTCAGAATTTCTGCTGTAGTACAAGGTTAAAAACCATTGCATTCCCTGCAATGGCATATTTTTTTCTATAGTAATAAAAGAATTCAGTTTGCTTTTAGAAATGCCATCATTATACATTCATGGTCAATATTACTCCCATGATGTTGGGAAAATTTTTACTTCACTAAACAGGATTACAAGTACTTGAGAAACCAAACCAGTGTTTTATCTGTGGCATAGTTTAAAGAACAGACATTTGAGAGGTGAACATTCACATCTAAGTTTCTAATAATGAGAAATATTTGGGCAGTGAGATTATGCTGACTTCAAACAAATCTTGGTTTTCATTCCAAAGGATTTGACGTATTAGTGGGACTCAATCCCTTCTTGGAACTGTTGTCCCAAGAAAGATACAGGAAAAATGTAAGCCAAGTAGAATACTGGAAGATATTACTAATGCATAAGATTTAGTTGCTCCTAACTGTAACTTACTGCTTGTTTGTATTTTTATGAAGTACAAAAGAATTAGAAGAGTATTATTAAGTCACAAGTGCAGGTTTCAAAGGCAGATTGCAATTAGACAGATGACAGTAAAATTTTGTGGTTTGGGATACACTGATATATTAACTTAGTGTCATATTTAACTTCTGTGGAAAATACAGTGGTTTTCAGTGGGAACTTATAGTTTCTTTTTCTTAATAAATAAATTAGGTACATACAGTATTTTAGCTTAGATGGAAGGCTGTTGAATGAAAATTCCGTGTCAGTGGAATGCAGAAGGCAAATAAATGGGTGGGGATGTACTTGCCTTATTTGTAGTATTACAGGGAAAAATGGCACAAGATTATTTTGATTATGTAATTTATGCTGAGATTAGATAGCTTATTTGTTTTGCCATATTTTTTTTCAGTTGACTTTAAACCTCATGCCAGCATGGACACAGTCCATCACATGTTACTCTTTGGATGTAATGAACCTTCCTCTACTGAAAATTACTGGTAAGAGCTGCATCTTGCTTTTGTTATTAACCAACTCTTTTTCAGTGTTAATTGCTTAAACCTCTTCCAATGTCAGAAACTCTTGGAAAAATAGGAAAAATTGAAATGAAGAAGAAATGTATAACAATCTAGTCTTTCCACACTTAAAGTGTTTTGTTTGGGTTTTTTTTTTTAACTAACTCCTCCTTATTCTTCATGACTAATTGACTGTCTTCAAGGAGGAGGCAGAAGGTATAGTAAAGAGTGCATCATTGAATGTATGAAGTCATGTAGCAGGTGTTCAGAATGAAACTGAGCAAGGATAAACTGAAGAAGATTATCAAGTGATTTGGTAGTTGACTTGTGCTTCAAAATGCCTAAGCATGATGGCAGAGAGAAATGCCCAATGCCAGTAAAATAGGTGTGTGGAGGCAATGTGAAGTGAACATGAAGGTGGGTGGAATAATTTCCATATAATAATAATAAATCATTAATAATAATAACAATAAATCATCTATCCAGTAATTTTGCAAAGTTTCTGTAGGTTTTCATGAGAGAGCAGATGAGGTATTTTTGCTGATGCTGCAAATGGTGTATGAATTATTCTGAACTGTAGAACAATTTTAATGTGTTCTGATAGAGTTGTGTAATCATAATTTATCTTTTAAGTATTTACCAAAAAGGTAACTAGACCTGGAATTTAGAACTAATAGTATAATATAACATAATTTCAGGAAAAATACCCCAAAACATTCTGAATGCCTATTTTGGGGAAATGATTTCATTAGTATTTTAAACATACACAACACATTTTCCTCAAAAGTCTCATCTCCTGTTTACCTAGCAACCAATAGTTTTAATATTGAAAATATAATCTTGCACTGTTGTGGAAGAAAAGCAGATGCTTGAGAAGTTCAGACCAAAATAAAACTGAAAACATAGAATTTCTATGAATTTCTTTTCCCTGTAGACAGCTTTTCTGTGGGTTTTTTTTGTTTGTTTGTTTTTGTTTTTTGGGGTTTTTTTGTGTTTTTGTTTGTTTGTTTTTTGTATCTCAAATGATAGAATATACTTGAATACTTTAATGTGAACAATATGACAACATAAAAGTTTTCCATTCTGACCTTTTAAAAACAGGTGAGTATCCTATTTAAAACTGTGTAGATTGTACTTGGAGCTTGTGCGGTTTTCATTTTCTCGAAGTAGTTTTAATAGAGCCTTGGAATAATTTGTATATGATAGAATTATGTTGTTATAGATCGATCAGGAGCTTGTGTTGAGATGAAGTTTTGAGACAATGCCTAAGACATAACTAACTGATGTTCTGAGATTGTAGAACAGATGGATCCAAAGCCAAAAACCAAAGTTTTTCAAAACTGAATCAGACTGAAATCTCTGTTTTGAGTCTAGAGTTCAGGTAGTTTGAGCTCCCTGGTTGTACTTTTGTTCTCCCAGCAAAAGACTCACCAATGACAGCCTTTGCAGCATGGCAGCTAATGTTGCTTTTGTTCTTGATTGACCTACCTGTCAAATGACAAGATACTTATTTAGTTACAATGGATTGAGCTTTGCTGGACACCAGATTCCCACCAAGGTGCTCTATCCCTCCACTCCTCAGGATGGAACAAAATCCTCATGAGTCAAAGCAAAGGCAGTTTAATAAAGCAAATGTTGGGCAGAAGTGGAGGAAAACAAAATATTTTATTCCCTTCTTTTCATCATCAAGCCACTTCTCAGGAAGCAGGACTTCAGGACAAGTGATGGTTGCTCTGAAAGACAAATGTCACAAATAACAAATGTGTGTGTGTGTGACACGGTGGCCACTAGGAGATACCCTTCAGCTAGCACTATCTCCTGGCCTGTGCCAACAGTGGCTTCTCCTTATCTGCCCCTAGGGCCGGTTTGGGTAGTGGTGCAAGCAGGGCTGCTTGGTACCCTGAAGCAGCAGGGCTGCTCTCTGCGGCTGCTGCTTTTCATCTGAGGGGAAAGAATGAGAGACATCACTTGGACTCCCAACAGCTTTAACTTTTGAGAAGATCAGGGACAAGTGACAAAGAATATAGCCTTGCAACAACTTATATACGGGGGAGGGTACAAGGGGAGGATACAAACTTCAGACAATTGCAGGTCACCTGGGGAGGAGCACAAGGCAGGGAACACACTGTGACAGCCAGCGGGGGGCAACAGGGGAGGAGAATAGTTTAAACGTACCAATGGGGTTTCAAGGAATACAGGATAGACATGGAAGGTTCTTGGAATAAGGGTGGGGCTACTGTGGCAAGGGAGGAGGGCAGGGTTTAACTGACTGGCAGGGAAGGATCCAGAATAAAGGGTTGTTCTTCGGGGACAGGGAATTGGGAGGACATGGCTCTGGGGTAAACCAACGTATACAGGGGCAATTGGAACAAACCATTTTTTATCTTATAACAAAAAGTTCTAAGTTCAAAATGGTTTGTGTGTGTCTTCCCACTCTCCTCTTCCTTTCTATTACCTTTAATTATTGAGTGGATATAATACAGTGTGGAACATTTCTTTGGTCAGTTTGGGTCAGCTGGCCTGGCTGTGGCCTCTTTTAAGATCTTTCCCAAACACTGATGTGTTATCAGCACCTTTCTAGCTACTCATTCAAATCCCAGCACCATGAGGGTTGCTGTGAGGAAAATTAAGTCCATCGTAGCCAGACCGAATACCCTAGTGTTGTGTTTAAATCTGATATTTTCAATTTTTCATATGTAGGTTTTGTTTAGATCTTGCTATTTTTATGTGTATTTTCTGAGGTTTTGTGTTCGCTTTGCATTCTCAAGATGAAAGCTCTTCATTCACTCTCTCATCATTTCACATCCCTGTTTTTGCAGCAGTTTACAGCTTTTTATCTTGATCTACCCCCAGTTATTTGCAAGGCTAGAAAGATGATCATGTTTTCTACATAAAATAGATTAATGAGTGCTAGAAACTTCTAATTTTGTTGAAGTAATTCTGGTGACTGTGTGTTACTGGTTTTCATTGTTGTTTATTTTGTTTGGTTCCTTGCTGTTCCTTTAGTTACCGGAAGGCTAGCAAATGGTGACTTCTCTTGCTCTTCCGTCTAGTATGGAAGGAACAGTTGTTTGAATGGACTGCTGTAAGACTTGTTTAGCAGGGATCCTCTCCTTACTTTTTATATGCTCAACATTTTTACAGAGCCAGCTTTGATTCAGTTAGGCATGCCACATAGATTTTTTTCTTCTAGTTTCTTTTTCAAAGTCCTGGCAATGTTAGTTACATATGGTTTTTCAAGTCAAGATTTTCTTTACCATAATGATGTGGATTAGCTGTATTATGGAAAAATAGGCTGTTAGGAGCATTCAGAATAGAACGTCAAAATTAGTTTTCCTGAAATGTGAAGTTTCATTCAGGCCAGTTTTGAATGGGGAGGAATGAGAAGCATCTAGATGACTCTGTTGGGATTAGCTGCCCTTTGGCCATAGCAATGCTAAGCCAAAATCTGTGATGCCCATCTGGCCTGCTACCTTTTCTGGTGATTTGACACTATTCTTGCAAATGTCCCTGCCCTTCCAAAAGGCTGTCAAGTTGTGTGGAACCTGCGCTGGTTTCAACATTCACTGCAGTGTGGTAGAATCTTTATCTGAACAAATGCTAAATATTCTCCCTTCTTGAAATACACAGGTCTTTCCACAGGGAAAAAAAAAAATAGTTTCCCAGGGCTCATTGCCTCAGGTGTTGCTCAGTGCATTAAAAAAATGGAATAGCTGCTTCTATTCCTTGATCATAATTGATCTAAAAACAGTTCAGCCACAATGACAAGTTTTGCCTGAGCTGACAAACTGTGTTGAAATTGAAGTAACACGCCTGAACTGATTGATAAAAGTTCAGATTCTCTGTTGATAATCAGGAATGCACTTGAATGCTTTAAAAGAAAATGTTGAATTATTCAGAACTTGTGAGTCTCCTGGCAAGACAAGTCTTGCGCTGCATCAAACCTAACACTGAAACAATCTCTTGTGAATGAGCTGATATTCATAGATAAAGCTGTTATTCTGGGATCAGGCAGGGCAACTTTAAATAGTTATCTTATGCAAACAAATGTATAAGTGCAGGTCATAGATGGCTACCTGGTGATTCCTCTATCAGACAGTTATTTCTATTGGCAGGAAAGAATGGGTTTAGATGTCTTTGACATCAGTAGTTCAGTAGAGGTTGCAAAAGATGTCATGACTAGTTCAGTGAAGGACCTTTAATTCACTCCATGAGGGAGAGTGGCAACAGTAGAAAGATTGTATTTTTAGCTGTAGTTTCTTACCATTGCCACTGCCCCAGAATGTTCTGCAACATTCAAGAGCTAAAAATGATTATTTTTCTTACTCAATCACCTCAATTACCCTTTTTAAAAAGTATTAATTAGTATTTAGAAGTGCAGTGTAATAGAGAAAGAAATAAAAGACATTATTTGTTACCATAACCAATGCAAATGTGCTAAAGGGATAGCCAAATACTGGTCTTGCTGGCATAGTGAAATATTTTACTTTCAGTCTAGGTAATGACTCAAAACCCCAGTGCCATTAATAAAAACAGCTCTTGAGCTTACCCAAGACTGGGGAGAATGCCTTTGGGAAGTCCAGGAGAGTTTGCAAAAAACACAAAGATCCAAGAAGCAGTCAGTAAGTCTCTCCTACCCCACTCAATTCCAAATTTTGAGTCATAATCAGTTTTTAGAACAATAGTGTGTAATATGCAGCTATAGTCGATTTTTAAGGTATTCTGTATCACTCATTGGTTTTTGAATCTCATTTTTTGTATGTAAAGAAGCTATGAATTTCAGTGATTTTTTGTTAGTTAAATTTATACTTTTTACTAGCTCCCTGCTTTTTAATCTGTTTATGTTATTACCTCTTTGCAATCTCCTCTAGGTTTGTTTTTTTCTGAAAACTTAATGTTTCAAGATTATCATTGATGGCGAAATGAGATGGTTGACTATTTTTTAAACAAAATGAAAGACCAGTGTCTGCAGCTCATCTTTGTCCCCTGCAGTCTTCCCCCTCCATTCTGGTAGCCTCTTCGAAGAAAATTTGAATCAACCTGCACAGGGCTTTTTTCTAATTAATGTGTTCTTAGAAATACTGTGGTATAAATTAAAGACAGTTGTGCCCAGAGTGTAGTGATAAAGCTGTGACTGTGCTTGTAGTTTCTTTTAGCATTCCTCCTAAGCAATCTCTTCAACACATTCCCAAGTTGAGCAGCTCAATACTAGGTTAGATCCATGAAGTCTTTTGGTTTTTTGTATAGTAGCAGTGGGAAGCTGCATAATTTTCAGCTGCAGCGGCATTCATCAAAAATTTCACTTATCTTGAAGTAATTTTTGATTGTCCTGTGGGATGTGGGCATGTTTGAAGGGAAGGGTGACCAACTGTTAGTTATGGAGGTCTAGAAATACATGTTGTGAGTGCAACTACTAAAAAAGAAGTGGTGTGTTCCCTTTTTGACTTGACACTCTCATGATTATGGCAGAGCTTTCAGTCAGAATTAAATACAGTAGCTAGGCTGCAATAAAGCTCACTGGGATGAAAGAAATGCATGATATCCTGCTGAGGTGGTTTGATACACATGCCAGAAGAGCTGATTATCTCTCAGAGATACCTTGAAAGCATCATCATCATTTGCACATATGGCTTAGCTGTTCTCAGCAGAAACATGATTGAGCTGCATCTGCTAGATGTCCTGGTCTTTTTTGTGTTTATACTCTTCCTCAAACTGTGTGGCACTCTTTTTTCCCCACAATTTGAGGTTACTGAAACCATGCCTTACATGTACAAGTGTTTTCCCAAGTATCATTTTACAGTCAGTGATAAATAGAGCATTTATTTTGGTTTAGAATGAAACACTGGCATAGAATCCAACCTTCTTTGCATCTGGCTTGAGTCTGTTGATGAATAGTTTCAGGGTGAAGCTTTCTAAAAGTCATATCTGTGTATGCTGCACACCTTCTACACTCTGTGCTCAGGGCCATGGATGCTTTGCCATTGGAAGAAGGTACAAATACACCCTGTAAATGAACCATTTCCCTAATTCAAGATAAAGCGGAAGAAGTGTATTCTAGGTGGGTGTTTGGGAAGCTCCTTAGGGTCCCTTGTTTGATTATCCACATATATCATCATGCAGCCTATACCCACATATAGCAGTCAGTGACTTCTTGGATGTGGTCCAGGTACATTGTGCTGTCTGACTGTGTCTGGCCATTTAGACTTGGTAGTGTCTCTGCTGCAGGTTTACCGGTTCTTGCAAATTTAAGGTATCTAGAATTTACCAATCTTTGAGAGTCTTTCATTCTTCACCCTCAGTGTCACCTGCAAGGTGCTAGCTGCAGAGGCTAGGGACAACTCAAGCATTCTGTAACTGTAAATATTTGTGACCTGTTTGTGGCCTGTTAACTTGGCAAACCCTTCTTTTTCTTTTTGTTTTCCCTTGGGTTTTTGTTTTGCATTTTTTTGGTGATTGTTTGTTTGGGATTTTTTTTGGTGATGGTTTCTTTTTTTCGTGCGTGTGTTTGTGTGTGTGTGTATGAGTATGTGTGTGATTTTTCTATTTTGAAAAACAAGAAATCATGCAGTGGAATAAGAATTAACTTAAAGCAATGAGCTTGCATTAACTACAGGGCATGAGTGTCTTCTATCTGTGGGTTCTTAAACAGCTTTCTGTCACTTTTTTGACAAAAGTTTTTTAATTAATTTTAAATAACCAATTTTATGTTTTGTGGGGTTTTTTCCTGCTTTGTGCGTGAGTCTTATTCCAAATGTGGCAGCCATTGTAATTTTGTATCATTTAAGTTAATAATGCTAGAAATTTTCATATAGTTCATTACCATAAAATGTTCCTTCATTTTTTCCATCACTGATTAATAGGCTGACAGGGCCCATCAGAACTGTCTAACACTGCCTTAATGCAAAGGGAGGAAAATAAAAGAAGGTGGAACATATACCAATATCTGTGAAAGCAATCTACATTAAAATAACTGTGTTTAATATGCTTTTTCAGCATACATTCAAAAAAAGGTCTTCATAGATCTTATAATTACTGGTTTTGCATGTAACTCCCCTGCTGTTTTCTGATTTTTGAACTTTAAAAATTATATTCCCTTTTCTTTCCTCATATTTTTAGGGACTGTGATGAAGGAACATGCAAAGATAAATCTAACATTTTGTATGCTTGGGCAAGAAATGCTCCACCCACCAGGCTGCCCAAAGGTATTGGCTCTTTAATATGGAGTTCTTGTGTGCAGGGGCAGGGAAAAAAGGAGGACATGGAAGTAAGAACCTGGCATATCTGAGAACATCCTATAATATTTTTATTATGTCTAATTGATAGAAACTGTATAAACATCAACCTAATTAACTATGAAATGCATAATATACTGTGAGTTTTTGTCATTCTGTTTGCTATACCATTATGGGTTTCTATAGGGGTAAAAAAGGCAGAGATAAGTATCATAATATAATGTTTATTTTTATATAGCATTAATCTTGCATTTCCTACTATATGTTACTAGAAGGTTACCATTTATGTATCTTTCAGTTGCACACAAACTACATTAAAATTTTTTTTTTTGTTTGGGAAAGCGCAAACAAATTCAATTGAAACATTGAATTTTTCCTGTTTAAAGCATATATTGCCAATCTAATGTGTTTTTCATTTTTAATGCTTTGATGCAGTTGAGCAACATGCTTGCATGCCCATTTTCTTGTGTAATAGACAACCCTGCTGAATTAAATCAAAACATTTTAAGCTACTTGGAGTGGTATGTCTGGAAAACAGGGTGAAGCGCTTCTTTGTAATAACCACTAAGGGTCTTAGAAATATCTACCATCTGTATAGCTTTGATCTGAAAATTTTTTTAATTCTAACTTTTTTTTTCTTTCATTTTTTACTGCCCATTTTCATGGCCAGGGGCAGTATCATGAAGATGCTTTTTTTAATAATTAATTTACACACTTACCAACATGAATGTTATTTGATTTGGTTTTCAGAATGTCGAGTTAAAAATTTGCTACATGGAGAATTCTGTAGATGTTTTGTACTTAGAGGATTATGTAGAAGTTTTGCTGTTAAACCCCAGCTATTAATACTTTTCTTTTTGGTAAGCTGTGCAAAAATACAAGGTTTATAGGGAGTGTTCATAAAGATGCCTCATTTGTTCACAGAGAGGCTGCAGTTAAAATGTTTATTGTAGAATTGGTTTAGAGAAGTCCCTTTTGGTGATGGTGATAATTTGCAATTTCATTATTTCAAATTATTTTAAGCTTCTCTGTTGTGTTTTGTGCCTGTGCTTGTGTCTCTCATCAAGTAACATAGGTGGATAATTTCCTCAATATTTTTTCTGCATATAATATTAATTTAAATCTAAAAATATTTTACTGCAGACCTTTTTCTCTTCTCATTCTCAATATCTTCTTAATAAGTTAGTGTTAATTAATTTGTATCATGCAGAGGTTGTATGAGAAATGAAAGGTCCACCAAATCCTACATGGATAGTAAGACTTCATTTTTATTTTGGATTTAAAAAAATCTGTATTAATGTTCTTTGAGTGAGTTCTCTGCATAAAGCAGATACTTATTAATAATTAAGTTATGGTCCGAGTTTCTTAGTCTGTTTGGGATCATGTTCTGGTGGTTTTCCTGGGTTTCAGGACAAAGTTTTCTTCTGTGGTGTCTGAAATTTTCTACCCCTTCACTCTTAGCCAGTAAAGTGATTTGTATTTTTTTATATTTTCAGTGATGGTTAATCATCTTACATTTTATTTTTTCTGAAAACAATAAATTTTCCTTCTCTTAGGTGTTGGATTCAGAGTTGGAGGAGAAACGGGTAGCAGATACTTTGTTCTCCAGGTACACTATGGAGATGTTAGTGCATTTAGAGGTATGCATTTTGGAAATTTGCTCTGTAAGTTGTATCAGCTACATCATCAAAAATATTTACCTGTAGAAAATAATTTTTCTGTTAGTGCCATTTGCGAAGATCAGCAGGCGTATTTGGAATACAGTTTCTGTATTAACTTGACTTCATAAACTTAATTTATGTCTATAAATATTTGAAAGCTGAACACCATTTTTTTCTTCAAAAACTGTGGCGCAAATGACTTAATCAAGAAGCAGATTAATAATTTTACGTTTAGGGAGAAACTTGCCGTTTCCCAGTGTTTTGTTTAATGAAGTGGAAACAAATAAGTGTAAACACATTTAACCTGTTATCTTACTTGAGGAGATTGTGAACAGGTAATATTCACTGGCCAATCAGTCACAGTATTTGTGTTTAGAAAAAATGTAACTCATGGAGACGGTGTCTTTTTTGTTTGTTTGGCTTGGTTTTTGATTTTTTTTATGATGAAATGCTCATTTCAAGCACAGCATTATGGTTATTCTTGTCATTGAGTGTTTCACAGAAACACATAATGGTTGAGATTGAAACAAACCTTTGGAAGTCATCTGGCTCATGCCCTCCCTGCTCAAGCAGGGTCACTACAGCCTGTTGTCCAGGCCCATGTCCAGGTATATTCAGGGAAGAAGCACTCCAAGGCAACCTCTGCTAGTGCTTAGTCTCCCACACAGTGAAGAAGTTTCCTTATGTTCAGTGGAAGCCTCCTATGTTTGAGTGTGTGCCCATCACCCTGGCCCTGTCACTGAGCACTGCGAAGAGCCTGGCTCCCTCATCTTTGCACCCTCCCTCCAGACCCATCTCCCTCTGAACAGGCTTTCTCAGCCTTTACTCACAGGAGAGGTGCTCCAGTTCCTTCATAATCTTCGTGGCCCTTTGCTGGACAGAATTAATTTAATACCTGGTTAATGAAATGAAAAATATTCTTATTAAAAGAGTTGAACATGAGAGTTGATGATTTTACCTACAGCATTTTTTCCCTCCAAAACTGAGAGGAAGTAAAATTGGGTGCTAATACATGAATAAGTACTACATAAAGTCAAATATTTTATATTTGTAATTACTTGTAAGTCAGAATAGTAAACTCTGAACAATGCTTTGGAATCTTTGATATACTACTGAAAGCATAACAAGTTAACTGAGCATGTTTCATCATTTATCCTCTGTTCTGAATTGCAACAACTGCATGGGTTTACATACAATCTTCAGTGACTGTATTCTTATTCTTTGACTCTATTCTTATGCCTGTGGTTATCAACAGACATCTAATAACCTTTAGGTTATTCCTGAAATTTAAAAACATTTGTGAAACTAGTTGAAAATTCTGCATTGAATATCTTTGAGCACTACTATGAAGGTTTAGGACATTTTATTAGATTAGAATAATTCTGTTTTCCATCCCTTCTTACCTATAATCCTGAGCTAAGAATTCATATTTAGATACGCACTTTACTCTCACATAACAAAATAAAACATATTGTACCATGTCTAAAGTAAACAGATTAAAATTTAGTCTGGAGAACCAAAGATACATTCTACAAAAAAGGTGTGAAGAGCCATCTTAGAAAAATATTGATTTCTCTATTTCATTTTCTTTACTTTTTATATTGTAAAAACAAAAATTATTGTGGAGTTATGCCTGATAGTGGATACAAGTAAACAAGTAAAAATTTGTCAGAAATTAGTCTGCCTTTTTATGTAGTCACAAATGTTTTGAGATCAGATTCAAATTAAAGTCAGCTTTGAACTTGGGCTGTGGGGATATGCAGTGCAGTTGTAATCCTGGTCTTATTTATTATTCTATGTAAGCACCTTTGAATTTAAATTTTAAAAAACACTGTATTTTTCTAATGCCTAAAATATTTTTTGGTTTTTTTTTCCCTTCCCTTTGTATAACAAAGACTAATGTTGTTTCTAATCTACCATATTATTATTTTAGTGCTTTCCAGCACATGTAACAATATAATTGTTATCCCCAAGAATCAAAGTGTTTAGAAGTTATCAATGATAAGATCTTTTAACTATTCTGAAATGGAAGGTTTTCACATTCTATCATTTTGTATGTGTGCATCTGCTGCATTGTTTGAAGCAATTTATAATTTTTTGTCAATATGTTTGGAGCAAATTTATGAGGGAGTCTTTCATCTTTCTTCAGCTTTGGCCTTTTTTTCATTCCCTTTCTTGTTCTCTCTCTTTTCTTGCACAATGAACAATGCGTTCTTACATTCTCAGCTTCTTCTTTAAACCCCCAGCTTTTCACTGAGAGTAGATTTATTTCTCCTTGCTATCACTCTCTGCGAGAATTATGTTACCCACATTGCATATAATAACATAATTTCTCAGTGGGATATAGGATTCTTAGTGTTGTCTTAAAGTTTGGTTTTTTTGGTTGGGAAGAGTAATTAGTTTTGGCCACCAAGCTAATAGATCTTAAAAATATCTGTTTTCCTCATAAGAATGTGAGTTGTATATTGTCATTTGAACATTACTCTGAATATTATTCTGAACATTAGATTTGTTGTACTTCTCTTTGACATTCTCTTGAATATGCCAGTCTCTTGAATAAAATTAGCTTTTCATATTCACAGAGATTCATGGCTATGATATATTTTTATATCCTTTTTAGCAAATCAGTCATCTGTGACCTTTATGAGGTCTTCATCTGCTAAAAAATTTATATTGAACCAGGATCAACAATTGTCACTTTTCTGTATGGAAAGTAAGTTGTGAAAATGTCACTGGGGAGTCTGTGTTTGCATTTTGTTTTTCACAAATTGAGTAAAGGTACAGTTTCATTCCAGATTTCATACTAGACTTTTAAAAATAAATTTTACTGAACTGATACTGGATGAGTGAACAGATCGGCAAGCACCGATCAAGCACTTGACTTACATTAAGAAAACAAATTAAGGTAGTTTTATGCATCAAACATTAGATATCAATATCAAATGCAGTATTATTTGTCTCATTCTTTACTAGGACCTCAAGTTAATTTCTTGTGCTGCATGTCTTTGCTCAAAAAATGTAACTTGTACAAAGTTACTTCCCCATGGGCATTAGCTTTGGAATTGCCTTGCTCAGGGGTTGTGCTCACCTTTGAGGCTATTTCTTACCTTAATGAAGCAAAGCCAATTCTGAGACAGTATGTGGAGATTGTGGTACAAATCAAGGGCTGACTTCGAAATAACAAGGGGTTTCGAGCTTCATAAAAAGTGCCTCTCTGTTGCAGCTTGTAAGTATTCTAGTCACCATGAATGAGTGCTGTACTGTTCCTATGAAATACTAGAAACAGAGCAGTGAAGAAGCTGAATAAATAGTTTGAGCAGAGTGCTCAGTAATTTATAATCCCCATACTCAGAGTCCAAAGAAAGTGGGTTTTGAAGAGTGTTTGTTTTCATGAGTAAAAAACCCATAAAATTTGAAGTATCTAGGAAGTCCTAGAAGTCTCAATGACTGTGGCAGATTATTATGCATGTAATTGAAGAGTTCAGGACTGTAGATCTGGATAGACAGATTAGCAGAAAACCTGTCAGGCTTGCTTCAGAAGTCTTAGGAAAATCAGCTTACAGAAGGAGTGTGTTTCTCTTTAGGATAATTTGCCTTCATATCAGGTGTGAGTATTTAATTTGAAAAACTGTTAAGTATTTCTAGTATTTGTGATATTTCTACTAGAAAACATTTAAATGTTTATTGGCAGTTAAACTTGGAATGATTGTCATGCACAATTTTCAAAAATTATATCCTTAAAATCTGAAGCCAGTGTAACATGCACCATTGGCTTTGTTTGATATGGGTAAATAAAGGCAGAGAATATTTAATATGATTGTGTTATACTTGCACAGAACACAAAAGGCAGAGCACAACTTGTCAGCATTCTTCGGTGAAGTGTTCAGAGCTTTAAGTGTTTCAAAGAGGTGAACTGAAGGAAGAAGAAGCAGGGAAACATCAGTTCCAGCATCCCTCTGTAGATAGAAAAAACATTTAGTTCAGTTATGGCTAAATATAACTACAAACAGAATTATAAAGCACTGTAGGAATTCCGGAAAGATTTAGACTAATGTATCCATCCATTATTTTATTCTTAACACAGCACTGCAGATCAGATACTTGTGCCAAAGTTCATTTGTGCTTCTCCTGATACTGATTTAGATGATTTCCTTATATAGTAGCAATTGTAATAATTAGTAGCAACTTTCCAACTATCTTCAATTCATTTTAAAATTGCTCTCTTTAGATGAAAATGGTATCAGCATTTTTTTCATGCTCTGAAAATTCAAATTGTGTCAAAATACTTTAATATTACCAAACAAAAATAATAATAGAGGCTTTTTCCCCCTCCTCCTATGCTGCTACTTGTATGACTATGACCTGATTTCAAATATGAAATCAGTTTGATGGCTTGGGGATAATTTTGCAGCTGTTTTCAAAAGATAGAATGGTGATGTTTTAAACTAAAATTCCAAAACTGAGAGACACAAAATGACTGATTGCATTTTAAAATTTTAAATTTTATTACTTTAAGGAATAATGTTCTGAGAGGAAGCTAGCATTTTCCAATTTCCATTGAAATTCATGTAGTACGGAATTCCAACAATGTTAAACTTATAAAAACTGAGTTCTGGAGCATCACCTGTGTTAGATAAATAAGAAAAAATTAGTTTAAAATGAGGAGAGTTGTGCAGAAGAGACTTTACAAAGACCTTTGTAGCAAACATTGAGGTAATGGGATTGTGAGTGAAGCTGCCTGCAGGGAAGAAGATGAACAGTATGTACATATATTGAACTTTTTCTAAAACCATTGAAAAGGAGTTTAGTTTTTCTTCCTCTTCAATGTTTTCTTACCATTCCCCTTCTTTGTCCTAATAGCTTAATCTTTTTGGCAGTTTTGTATTCTTGATTTGGTAGTCTTGATTCTTGTAAGTAGTCTTGATGAAAGAGCTACTGTTCTTATTTTTCTTTTCTGTGTACAATGAAGAGTTAGCTTTTTTGTTGCTATTTGTAAAGGTGCAACTGTGGTATAGTGATTCAGATTTTTATATCCAAAAGTGTTTATTGGGATGCACAGAGCTGGAGTAACTAAGAATTTGTAGATCTCATGATAATGAACATTATGAGAACACAGTGAAATTGTGTTAGGAGCTATTACAGTTGAATAACACATACATGAATTTACAGATCTACTTTGTGAACATAGTGAAAACAAATTCTTGTAAATTCTACTATCAATGATAGTGAAAAGCAAACTGAGTATTATCCCTTAATAGTGACATGTGTGGTGACTGAAATAGCTAATGTGTGAAAAACTGAACTGACTGTTTTTAATCTGTCAACTTTCCATGTGTTGTCCCACTTTGGCCGTTATCCTTTTTTCTGTTCAAATGCACTACTTTTTGAGTTTGGAATCTAGCTATTTATGGGAGGAAAAACTCTCAGAAATTACCACTTGTTACCACAGATACTCTGATCTCTTTCTTACCTGGAACATATACTGTTGGATAATATTTTATTCAGAATGTTCTGATTACTTACTTTGGAGTTAGATCCATCTTCTAACTACAGCTATTACTGTATAAACATATGAAAGAACATAAGAAAAAGAAACTTGCTTAAAAAAGAGCAAAGTCCCAGATGGCCAACTATAATTTAGTGACTGTCAAGATGACTGGGTCTTTAAATTAAAATGTCAAACATATCAGCTAATGTGATACAGTACACTGACAAATGAATTAGCTATTTTTACTCACCTTCTAGGATATCCAATTTTAAGTAGAATTGCTGTCTGTATTGGTATATCAAGTTCACCTGCTGACTTTCATTACAAGAATTTCTGGCAGCATCATTATTAATGTCTAAAATTATTGCTTTTCACAAACCTTTCATTTTTCTAACTTTGATCAAAATATAAATTTTTTGAAACAAAACTACTTTTTCTACTAGTGTAAATATGTTTCATTTCCCAGATGCTAGTTCATAAAGATCTAAATTTTGTAGTACAGTAGTTTTCATCCACCAAAGTTTTTCTTTGTATTAGGATTTATGCAAATGCAGTACTGAGATGATCAGGTTTGTGCCTATTTCAGTGCTATTTCCACAGTACAACAGTTTTACTGCAAACAGTAAGATTAAAACTTGTTCTGTTTTCTGTTCGTTTTTACACAACAGAAAAATATTGTTAATATATAGTAATTTGCAGGGACTTGCTTGCTAATGATGAAACTTTCACAATTTGTACAGATAAACACAAGGACTGCTCTGGTGTAACTTTACATCTGACACATCAAAAGTGAGTATTTTAAAAAATGCTTACCTATTTTATTTTTTTATTGGAATAAAAATTGTGGATTCCATTGAAAACATTTGAAATAAAAAGAATACATATTTCACAATATTAGGAATTACGAAGTCATGTCATCTGTTGGCAAAAAATTTCATTTCTGCTAAGAAACTTGACACAGCTGTGCTATAAGCACTGGCTTAGTACAGTTTAAGAGCTTCATATTTAGAAATCTGGGATGAGAACAGCAATTATGCAGAAGAAATCTTTGTACTATTTCACATAGTTTGCAGAAAATGCTTTAAAAATGGCAGCAAAAAAGAAAGGGAGAGGGGAACTGCTGTGAAACAGCTTCGTTTTTGGAGGACCTGTTTCAGAGGTAATCCAATGTTTAGAAATTAGTGGTATCAAATGATATTGCATATCAAGTCACTTGCAGTTGTGTTTACAGAGGACTTGTTCACCAGAGCTTGGATTTTCCATTGCAGGCAGCCCTTGATTGCAGGAATGTATCTCATGATGTCTGTGAACACAGTCATACCACCAGGCAAGAAAGGTGAGTTATCATTTTACAAAGTGATTATATGATTTCAGCATCTGATCTATTATTGTTGCTTATTGTGGAAGAAAATTTGACAGAGGCTTGCTGATATGTAGATGGATAAATTATTTGACTGATTGAACAAATGAGGAAAAAAAGAGTTGTTTAAGATTGTATCCTGTTTCCCCATGACTACTATCAGTAAAGGCAATCAATGCTTTGAATCAATGCTATGAACACAATGTGTACAAATAATAATGAGTATTTCTTCCATTTGTTTTTATCTTATATTTTATAAAAAATGCCCTACCTCTTTTTGAATTCCTCCTCTCTTCTCTAAAAAGCCATAAACTGCTTTGGATTCTTCTTCATATGTCATTCATGACTTTTGTGATTCTAAGGATTCACAAAGGATTCAGTTTTAAAAAATGGATTTCTACCAGTAAGGAGTTGCTATTTAAGGATTTTATTCTCATGTTGGAAGTAAAGGTCCTAGTTGGTTAAAAGGTCAAAATGCTGGGGGGAAAGAAAAAGTAATAAAAAGTTTCCAAACTGTTTCTGTTCAGAATCCTGAATTTTATCTAAAATTCAGCTTGAAAACTCCCCAAATCCTTTGTTCAGCTAGCATGGGATGTACTGTTTTAAGGAAGTTGGACACTGACTGTACTCTGCTATACCAGATTTTTAAGGAGATAACCAAGAGCACCATTTGTCCCATTCACAGTTAGCTGCCTGATTACAATGAGGTGGTCAAATGCTCAGCTGACTCCAGCTGTTTAGTGAATTCAGCAACTTGCAACATTTTTAAATTTGAACTGAAATTAAAAATACTTTGCTCTCCAATATGAAAACACACCAAATTAATCCCCCACTATCCCCAAGAATATTTAATCAGTGTAGGAATTTCATTTTTCAACTGGAAGGGTCAGGGACAAGGGCAAACAAACAGTTCTGTAGTTGCTGATAACTTCCTGCTCATGTTCAGTCAAATTTACAGCTCTTAAGGGGAACGTGAAATTTGTTAAAACAGGAAGTGTGGTGATATGTCTCAGAAAGGCATCAGGATTTTTCTGTAGGCTCTTCCTTAGGTACTGTTACTTCACCTAACACAAGTACTGCCCTGTAAACATTGTACAGCACTTCTGTGACAAAGTCTCTTGTCTAAATCTAAATTAGGTCTGGGCCTTTATAATCAAGACTTCATTGTAAATTGTATCAGTTTAGAATTATATCAGTTTATTTTAATTTTCCCCTGATTAGATATTTTACCATAGCTATGTTTATTTTAAGCAGCCCTCAACATAGTCTGTAAGTAAATGTATTACTTTATTTTGTTAAATAGTAGTAGTGTACACCAGAAGAAGTTATTCTGGCTTTCAGCCAGAAAGATTTTATGTATATGTCAGCAGATTAAGTAATTTTCAAGTAAACTGGACTATATTTTTTAGTTTTTCTTTGCAAATGTCTTGAGATGGACACTGCAGAAATATATTATCTATTATCTTTTGAAATCACCTGTTGTCCATTGTACATATGCTTTTTGTAAACCATGCTGAATGAATTACAGTAATTCAACTTTTCTCTGTTTGATAAATGATCTGTTTGTCATTTTTTATTGCTGTCATATTTTCACAGTGGTTAATGCAGACATTGCCTGCCATTACAAAAGGTCTCCAATGCACCTTTTTGCCTACAGAGTTCACACACACAGACTAGGTAAGAGTAACATAGGAATATCAAATACCTAACAGAAAAATGTTGACCCTGCAACATATTTTTTTAAGTATATCTCACTTCTCATGTATATTGGTATCTTATAGGTAAAGTAGTGAGTGGATACAGAGTGAGAAATGGTCAATGGACATTGATTGGTAGGCAGAGTCCGCAACTACCACAGGTTGGTTGGGTTCTTTTTAGTTCTGAATGTAAATTTTAATTATCTTTGTTTCATACCGAGAAACTGAATTGGAAATCACGTATCCACAGATTTGCATCATGGTGTTGTTCTGTTGTGCTCCTGGAAGTGAATATTGCCACGTATTGTCACAATTAGATTATGATGCAAAAGTCATTTCAGATATGTAGCACCGTCCTTCTCATCAGTGTCTATTAACAGAGAGAATATGAAGCACTTTCACTGATTGTGGTGAATCATCCTCTCTTTCAGGCATTCTACCCTGTGAAATATCCGGTAGACATTAGCTATGATGATATCCTAGCAGCCAGATGTGTGTTCAGTGGGGAAGGCAGAACTACAGAGACACATATAGGGTAAATTTTATATATTCGCTCCATTTCAGAACCTGTTTTACCAGGATGTTGGTTATATGTAGAAATGTTTTTGTTTCATGTCTTCTTCCAAGGTAATTCTAAGAAAGAGTTTCTGCCAGAATGTTTTGTTGTGCTGTCTGGTCTGCTTAAGATTTAACTCCACACAATGTTTGTTGATGTTACTTACGTGAACATTCACTTTGCTGAAGTGTTCAGAATACTTCTGAAGTGAAGCTGTACTGCCAGATAACTTAGTCAGATGCTGGGCTGATCTGTTCTTAGAGAAGGATTCAGAATATCAATTCTAGAAAGTATATTTTTTTAATCAGGTGACAATATTAACTGTTTATAGTGAAATAATAAAGCTTCACAATTCTCTACACTATTTCAAAAGGAAAATGTATAGAAGCTTATAAAATTCTGATGTTTGGACCTATTGCAAAATCTAGCCTTAAAAAATCTGGACCAATACTGAAATAACCTTTTTTTCAGTATAAAAATGTACAGCTTTTATGGAAAACAATCAAACCTGAAATTACTAATAATAAAAAATAGGAAAATCTGAACCGTGTTAGTCACTGATGCTACTCAGCTGCAGGTGACAGACACCGGTAAGATCAAGTGGACAGATGCAGCTGTAAAAATACATCTAATATTAATGTTCTCTTAGCTGGCTATGGTTCTTTGAACTGTAATTTAATGCATATGTAGAGAAACAAAAATAACCTGTGGAAATCTCTCCATTCTGGGAGTGTGTGCTGCAGCATTCCAAGGAAGAGATTTTTATGCATTGAGCACCCTAAGATTGCATCTCAATGGAGTCTTAAGGATTCAACATGGATTTATCACCTTCCAGTGGGCAGTTAAGATAGTGATATGTAACAGTTGGAACAAATGAGTTGAGAAGTGGTTTTTGCAAATATCATGACACTAAAAACATAAAACCTTAATTTAACTGCTGACCTTTTTTCACAAGTTCAAAATGTTTCTGTCATGTTTCTGAAACTTTCCTCAAAGTAGTTCCTATTTGTTGAATAATCCTTACAGTTTAAGAAAGTCTTAGGAAAATTATGGTATTTTCTTTCAACGTTTTAGTATGCTTTCAGTGGGGAAACTCTTTCTCTGTCCTTTTCATTACAGTAAATGTTATTATTACAATTATCATTTTACTATATTTATTATTATTTGCACTATAAGATATGAATGTGTATTGTATGAATCATGCCATATTGTTTATTAGTATTATAATTATTGTTATTTGTATTGCTATTATTTATTTATTAATCATTAATATGTCGTATTATTATATTTTACCACAAGTTTTGCTTTGTCCCACTCTGAGGAGGGCAGGAGTGGGGGCAGAGTACTTAACTGCCACCTGAAATTAAACCACTACAAATGCTTAGACACAGTAGCATGTCAGGTGAACCACAGTTTGTGTGATTTCCACATCCTGTTTTCTATTGGACTTTTAAAGAGGAAGCAATCACAGTGATGGATATTGGAGGTCAAACAGTGAAGTTAATACTTTCTAAAAGTTTAAGCAGAGCTTGCCCAGTTTTGTGGTCTCCAAGGATGCCAAACTTCCAGTGCACGGAAAAATAACCGATTCCCCTTTTAAAACAGTCTCTTCTCCCATGTTTCCCTTTCTTCCCTCTGGTTTGTGTCATTATTGTTGCTATGGTGAATAAATGAATGCTGCAGAATGCTGCTGGAAAAGTCAGCACAGACGTATTTTGCAAACAGCTAATAGAACACCTCTGTATTTTTTAAATGAGTGTTGGCTCACTATTTAATTGTGAAAGGTAATTAAAAATCTTGATGTAAACCCCTATATTATGTGAATTTTCATTAAGAAATCGTAGCTTATTAATTTTCAGGAATGTAGCTCTAAACAAAATTAAGAACCTATATGGCAGAGGAAGAAACAGACCACAGTTGTAAAGAGGCCATATATACTCTGCTTCACAAAGCAATATTTTTCAGAAAAAAAAAACTTACTTATGCCAGCTGTTTTTTCTATTGAAGACAGGATTATGTAGCAGTAGAGAAGGGCCACTTCTGTTTCAAGTACATGCACAACATTTATCAAAGAGCTGAATTTTGCTAGTGTTTTATGATTCCCATTGCACTCATGTTTTTGTTACAGAAGCTTACAAACAAGTTATTCTCAAGGTGACAGTGCTCTGTTCTCTTTAAGAGATACTTATGGTAGCTTAATATGTAACAAAAATAAATTTTGCAGTATTGGAACCAGTGTGATTGGACAGTAAATGAATGCATTTGATGAGGAAAGGGGGAAGATTTGTCAAATAGCTGCTGACATGAAACATGTATGTTATTTGTAACAATTTCAAATTACATTCGTCCAAGATTTGTAGAAAAATAAGTGATTAGTAATGTAATTAATGATACAGCTCTGTCATATTTAATCAGAATATGTGTCCAGTTGATAACACAATAGGAACTGTTTGGAGTATGCTGGAGAAATTAGAAGGAAGAGCAGTTTAAATAGGCAATGCAATTTTCTGTGAAATCAAAAGCAAATTGCTAGGAAGTTCTGAGATATGTGGGGGTTTTGTCTGAAGCAGATGTGGTTGTGGTTATCCTGCTGTATTTGTCCACACTGCTTTTCTCCAGTAGAAACCAAAAGAAATTTCTGATATTCACTGCAATGCAGATATTGCATGCTTTAGTTTAGGACATCTAAATATTTGATTGCAATATTTTAGTATCCTGTTAAACAAGTTGGAAGAACTAAACAATTCAGCTCACTATTTTCTAAGTGCCACATCTTTTCTGTACTGTGTAGGGGTACTGCCAATGATGAAATGTGCAACTTTTACATTATGTACTATATGGAAGCCAAGCATGCTGTCTCATATATGACCTGCACGCAGAACACAAACCCCGAAATGTTCAGAAATATTCCACAGGAGGCAAATATTCCTATTCCAGTCAAGTCTGATGTGCTGAAGATGATGCATGGACATCATGAAGGTGAAAAATACTTGTAATCCATTTTATTCATGCCATCTCATGCTCACTGATGTATTTCTCTGTGTTGTATTGGTATGCAAAATTTTCATTGAGAGGTAATGCAGTTCTGCATAAAATTCAAATTGCTAATTAATAAAGCATCATGGGATTCTGCTGTTGGTTTTGGTGGAAATGTCTGCTACAGTCTTTTGTCTGTTTCTTTCTCATGTTTTCTTCCCATTTCTAACATATTTTTACAGCTGTGTGGCCTGTGTGCCCTAAAGACTGGCTTGTTTTCCTATGCCAAACTTTATATTAACAGTTTCTTAATGTTTATCTTATCTTCAATCTATTTCCTACAAAACTGAATCATAACATTGCCCTAGTTTTCTAGATCCCACTGCTGTGTTATGGGAGAAATCAAATTTTTACATTGAACAGTTGTAGGCATATAAATTGCAGCAACAGTATTATCCAGAGGTAATCTGACTGATGTGTCTGTGTAGCAAGTACAAGTTGTAGTTTTTTATTTCACTTTTTTACCGTTGCTTTGTGTATTGATTACTATGATAAAAATACCACATGTATTTTTGCATGAAACAGTATGAAACATTTGTTTCAGAAGGGCATTTTTTTCCTCAGTAGGGTAGTAATTCCCTTCACATGCAGAGGTTAACATCATGCTCTAAACCCATTTTTCAGAAACCAAGGATAGTGATGCAAGTTCTTTGCTGCAACCGGACAAAAAAGAAGAGGAAGAGATTTTGGATCAGGGTATGCACATGCTTATTTCTGTGTACATTTTTTATTTCTATATTTATTTCTATTTTTTATCTTCTAATATAAATATTTTTTTATTCTGATTGTTTCACTGCTGTGTTGTTCGATACAACTACTGTTTATATATAAAAACGCCAAATGTTCATTTCCGAAGGGTGTTTTTCCACAGTAGGGGGATACTCAATTTTATTCACATGCAAAGGCTAACATCATATCCTACATCCATTTTTTAGAAACCAAGGATAGCGATGCAAGTTATTTGCTGCAGCAGGCCAAAAAAGAAGAGGCAGAGATTTTGGATCAGGGTATGTACTTGTTTATTTCTATGTCAAGTAAAAGACTTAGTAATGTAAAATATTGGTAAAATGTATCCTGATTTTTAATGATTTATGAAGTTTTTAATCAGTTTATCTTTAAATGATGCAATTTGCAATGTACTTTAAAGCTAATAGGGTTGCATGCTATATAAGAAATAATAAAAAGAATTAGTTTACCTCTGATCTCTAGACTTGTAGGTAATATTTATTAGTGCATTTTAATCTCAAAATGTTTTCCTATTCTTTGTTTAATTTGCCGACAAAGGTTGTGATTTATTTGTATGTGCATGTATTCTGTAAGTATCTATTTGCTATTAACTCTTCATTGATTTCTCAGTTTGTATTACTGTGTGTATTAGGGAATAATGTTCTTATGTTTCAGTATTTGCTGTTCATGCAAATATTGAGTTGAAGTTGAGTGCAGCTGTTTAATACTCTATTATTTTTTGCCATGTTTGTGTATATGTATGCATTACAATTCACACAGAAAGGTGTATAGTACTTAGCTGGAGAAAAAAAAATCTATGACTGCTATAAAGTTTTTAGAAATATTCAGATTATTATTTATGTTTCAGAAATATCTTAGACTCTACTTTTAAGTTCTTGTGAGTCATATACTGTTAGATAAAAATTGCCTCAGTATCAGGATTTGTCTTTAGACTAGGGCAAAGACTTCATCAGCTGCAGATTCATACAGTTTCCATTGAGCAATGTTGACGTTGAAGGACTAAATTAGAGCATACTTACTTTTGCCTTTAAGAAGAGCAAAGATTGGACAGTGTTTAGAATTTTTGATAACATCTCCAAAAGAGGTTAGATTTTCTATGTACTCTGGTGTTTCTTAGAGTTAACTCAAAGAATTAAGTTTTAGTTACATAAAACGAGCTTCTGGAGGGTGAAACTGTCTTGAATGAAAGAACTTTGAGCTATTAGTAACACTATTTACAGTGGCATAGCTGATATTTATCTTAGTCAATTCAAGATGTATTTTTTAGGAAAGAAAAGCAATTCAATTTTTTCAATCCTGTTTCGGAACAGAATGAGCTATCTGCTTACAAATTTATGTCAAAATTCATGCTGTCAGTCTGGTTTACCCTTATGTTACCAATAAGTGCATTAGCATTTGATCAAGGTTCTTGTTTTATATATATATATGTTTTATTCAATTCATTAGTGTTTGAAAAAAAGTGTTGAAGAAGGTCCTGCTGCTAAAATCTTTTTCATTTGTCTTTGAAATGTATTTTGAAGACATTTCCGCAATGCAGTCTGGTTTGCTGAGAGCAGTAGTTAATATACGTCTTCATCTAACCTGTTTCTATGGAAACACACAATTTTGGTTCGTTTGAAATTACTTGTGTTCATGATCTGAAATACCAAAACACAGTAGTTGCTGTGAATGTAATTTCCTGTTCTTAATTGTTATATTAAGATAAATTTCCCCGTCATTTACAGGAGCCTGTCTTCAATTTTATATTGATACAGCTCTAACTTCAGTTGAATTATGTCTGAGTAAGCAAAACAACAGGAAAAACCAGTTCAGGTTTGGTTTTATTTTTGTCTCCAAAGAGGGAAAGTTGAGTGGCTGGCTTAGAAAGTAGGTTTTGGTTCTGCAAGTGCTCCCCAGATAGACTGGGGAAACCAGGAGCTGAAAATGGTCTGCAACATGTGCCTGTAAAAATTACATAGAAATTGGAGTCCAGTATTGTGGAGCAAATCACAAGTTTTAAGCAATGGTGTTTCCAATTCATCCATCTCCTCAAGTAACTTCAGTGAGTTAGCCAGTAGGAACCAAATTTGAACAAGACCTTAATAACAGGAAACTTCTACAGTCTGGAGGAGGCAGTGGAAGCACATGCATACATCCACTGGGGTTGAGGTCATTACACAAGTACATCCTTTCACGGAGGTAAAAGACATAAGGCTTTCCCTTAAGTATGATAACCTTATCTACTAAGCACAGAGACACCAGAACTGAGTCTTTGATTAGTTCTGTTTCTGCTGAGCTGTTGCTCAGTAAATTCAGTCTCTGATTTGCTCTGAAGAAAGCACATCAACAATTTTCCTATAACTCTGTGTTTTATCTTGTATGGGTTTCTTTCTCTGTGATTTATTATGTTTTAGTAGCTTATTTTCCCCTTCTTAGTTTCAGGCAACTGAAACAAATACTGTTACTTCACTGTTACTTCAATAAACTCTGAAATAGTTATTAAATTGTTGTGCTCCCATGGAGGTGATGCCATGATGATTTTTTTACCCTTTCTTTTTACATATCTTTTATGTATTCTCAGTAGTCTTAGCATACATACTTGTAATTCTTTAAGCCAGATATCTTGGCATAGTCCTGATATTCTGCTAGGCAAAAACCCCAAACATCCTAAAGGCCTCACAGTTGGGGGCCGAAAATCCTTACACTAGCTTGAGAAACCAAAGCTCTCTCTAGAACATACTTTGTAAACTGGATTCAAGCCCCATGTAGGGAAGAATGCTTTGAAATAAAGAAATGTCACTCCGTTCATTTAAACTTCTCATGAAGGAACCTTTGTCAAATACACTAATCTACAAAGTCTGTAAAATTCTATATACAATATACCTTGTGTGTGCATTTCAACATATTCCACCTTGACGAATTATTGCACCTAATGATCCTTATTAAATACCAAGATATCC
Source organism: Urocynchramus pylzowi (assembly GCA_013397555.1). Taxonomy (NCBI): domain Eukaryota; kingdom Metazoa; phylum Chordata; class Aves; order Passeriformes; family Fringillidae; genus Urocynchramus; species Urocynchramus pylzowi. The sequence continues at coordinate 84,416 of VZRH01007535.1, forward strand.
CTTTTATCCCTTAACTATGTTTGGCCCATAATTCTAGAATGAGAGAAAAGGCGTCAGAGGTAGTTACTAACCTGGAGGTTAGAGATATGGCCAAAGAGATAGTATTTATTGTCAATACTCTTAAATCTAAGAATTTGCCTCAAAAGGGGAAACAAAAGAAGTCTGCCATATGAAAGTATCTGCCTGCAAATAATGTGTATATCACATTTGCCTGGGCATAGAGGTACCTCCTGGTCACACACAGGATGTTTATTATATTGGCACATCCAGGTGTTCATTGCTTTTACATTAAATTTTCAATTTCATCATCTTCACTTATTGGAGGCACATTAATAAACAATGCAAATATGTAGAAATAAGCAGTAACCATCACAAAGTAAACCAGCACTCTGCAGGAAGACAAAGCCAAATCCCTGCTGTGTTAAAATTTAACTGAACTTAATGAAACTGACCTCATTATATAGTTTCTGATACAGCAGTGGAGATTAACTTTTCATAGGAAGTGAATTATTGTAGGAAATGCAATTGATTTAGACATTTGGTATATTGGGAAGTTTCCTGTTCCTGTTGAAGCACCAAGTCTCTAGTAAAACAAATAATATGTATGTTTATTTTTTGTTTATCAGTAGAAGTTTGATTAAATTGTAGTCAGTAGATACAGAGGAGCAAAAATCATTTATTTGTTAGCATTCATTATCTCTGTCATATGTCTTTACCTGTTGAAAAAATACTTAAATGTGTTTTATTCTCCTTGTTGATCACTTTCCTGTGGCATAGTACAGTGTAGTGTTTTGGTATGCAAGCAGTGAAGCAGCCCTTACTACTGGGAAAGTTTGCTGATGGTGTACCTGAAAGCTTTAGAAACTTGTGCATATAAATAATAAGAGAGTAGCTTCTTAAAAATAAGGAGAGTGTTAAGACAGATGATGGTTAATCAGATGTCCAGTATTTAATGTTTTGACTGGCTCATGATATGATATCTCATTTTGTGTATATTAGGTATAATCATAAACTGAAGCAGAAGGGGCAAAATTTTTCTACTAAAATTAATACAATAATCCAATTATATTTATATTATTATAAAATATATTTCATATATTAAATGTAATTAAATATAATTATGTTTTAATTGTTTAAAGTAAAATTCAAGGCTGGCTTGAGCTGAAATGTTTTATATGCTAGCAGCATATAAAACAAAAATTAGGTTTTGGGTTTTGAATGGCATAAGTGTACGCATACGTATGTTGCATACACATATATGGGAGAGAAAAGAGTTGAGATTTTCATTGTACTTCTGGTATTATGTTTGCCATGGCACTCTAAAAAGTACATTTTTACTTCTGTCTGGCTTAGGGAATTTAGGAGTTAGTACCAAAACTGTAACATATATATTGCTTCTGTTGATGGAATCTGAAGTGAATTGAAGTTACAGTTGCTCTCAGCACTGGTGTTGGTACTATGAAGACAGTGGGATTTTTTCCCTTATCCCTCATTATTTCTTCGTTGCCATGAGACTAGGTTATTACAGTTGGAGTAATAACTTACTTAATAATAATTTACTTGGAGTTCAAATGGGAAAGTTCAGTATAAAGGAACATAAGATCTATTTACTTGGAGTTCAAATGCGAAAGTTCAGTATAAAGGAACATAAGATCTTTCTTTTGCAGTGTCCCAGATAGATTCATGTGAGGTCCCTTTTTCACAGCTGAATGTGTTAACTGAAATCACATTAAATCTCTGTGTTTAAAGTAATATTTCAGTTTCAGTCAAGCATTCAGAGGTTAGCTTTTATAAAGCTGAGCTTCACATTTGCGGTCATTACAATTGCTATCTTAGTGGTGAGATAGGTTACACAGAAAACACCTCGTTGCATTTCTACCTTGTTGTTTTAGAGATTAAAATGTGTATAGTGAGAGAAGTAGTACACAACAGAAAGAAAATAATATGGCTCTGTAGTCTAAGGCAATTTGATGCTCTCTGATGACAGTGTGTTTTTCTCTAGACTCTTATGAGAGTTGCAGAGTGGTTCTAGATAGCTGATGTTGAGATCTGTTTTCCTAGTCTTTTAGGATATACAAAGGAAAGAACTGAAGCTAACTCTGCATATACAGAGCTCCTGATGAAACTGACTGGAAATGTGTCTTGAATGTAAGGTGTGGAATATGATACAAAGAACCCTATAAATTCACACTCTGAGATGTTTCTAGGCAGACACACAAAATAAATGACTATTCTGTTTGTCTAGCAAAGTAACAGTAATCATGGACCTTAATTTCGCAGTACAGGCTGAAGTACATTAATGCAAACATGTATTTCATGAACAGAGATGATGGAATAAAAATGGTTGGAGAAATCTTTCTGTTCAGTTAAAATATTTTTTCAGGAGTGATGGCCCATTGACTGTAGGAGGAACTTTCTTTGTAAGAAAGTTTAACATCATGATCTGTACAAAATTGGGTCTGAATAAAGGTTCCACATAAATCTCCTATGTATTACCTACTGGATGCCTACCCCATCTTTTAATTATTTTCAGTTGTGTGGTGTACTTGCATATGACTGCACACACATGTACACACATAGAGAGAAGTATTTTGCGCAAGTTATTTGTTAGACGGCTGGGAATATTTTGCTAGGTTGTAGCTGAATCTGTGAGTTGGGAAACTGAAATGTCTGTGTTGAGTTGCGTATTTTCTGTAAAGTTCTGCATTTCTTAGAAAAGCTGGTTACAATAAAAATACATTGGATGAGGTCTTTTTGCATCTGGGAGAGAAATCTCTGATGGATTTAAGTGAAGGAAGGAGATACAGCTCCTCTGATCTCTGCCCATCTCTCTTTTGTTTCCTTAAGGGGGAAAAAGTAAAAATATAACAGGGGGAAATGTGAAGGGAGGCCTGCAGTATCTTGTATGGCAGGTGTTGAAAAGAAGAGGAAAGGAGAATCAGCATGCAGGCAGGTCTTTAGTTTTTCAAGAGTGTGTTTTTGTGATAATGTTACATGGCAAGCAGCATCAACCAAGAAGATGATGTATTTTTATGCCAGCATGGGTTACATTTCTTTGTAAAATAAATTGTTTTATATAATATACCCTTGCTAATTTGTATATGACTGTGAGAAAAGAGAGGAGTTTGATTCGGTAGGTGATTGAAAATCCTTAGGAGAAGCTTGAAACAAAAGACAAATTTGTGTTCCAGTATTGATGTGGGATGTGTAGAATGAAGTGTTTGGGACATTTTTAGATTAAGGCCAGACGTACTAGAAAATCTCCAGATGTTTTCAGGCTTTGACAACATGTTGAGGGCTCAGATTGTATGCGAGCTCTTTAAGAGAGTACAAAAGTAATAATAAAATTGTAAAAAAAAAGTAATAATAAAAGTGACTGAATTAAACCTTGGAAGAAAATGCTACTAAAAGATACTAGGACTGATATATACTGCCAGGAAATTATAAGTAGGGAGATTCAGAATAGCAGATGATTTGCTTGCTCTCTCAACACTGAATGATCCTGCTCAAAGTTGTAAATAAAAGATGAGCCTTTGATTTGGTTATTCATAATCTTTACAAAAGTATCTTCAGCACAGAAAAAAAGGACCATCAAATCTAAGGGAAAAAAAAAGGCAATTGGTATAAGTTGCATATCTAAGCAGGAAAAGTGTATAACAAATATGGAAAGAAGCCATTTTAAATTGAATGTCTCGGTCTTCACTGTCTGACTCTTGATTTATGTTCTCTGACATTGTTATGATTTTGTTTGTATGACTGTGAACCAAAACATTGTTCTGTAAAAGAGTTTTGATAGTGTAGAGCCACCACAGGAAGTTTAAATTTAGTGGAATATGCTTGTGTATTGTTTCACTCTTGAGATGGTGGTCTTGACAGCTATCACTTCTTCCAGAAAGAATAAGCTGCAGGTGTTTGTAGCCAGTTATCTTTTCCATAGAGGAAACTGCTGATAGCTTGCACATAACAAATACAAGTATCTTCTTTGAAAGTGACCTAATCAGGCAGCTTCCCAGAGACTGTACTGCTAGATTTAAGTTTCTTCAGTAAGATCAAGTTGGTGATTCATCCATGTCTTTGTCTAGTTATACTCAGGCATTCTAAAGGCCAGGCTGTCTCATCACAAACAAGACCAAGCATTGACCAATGTCCCTTTCCTACTGAGTATCTTCAGGCAAACACCACCTCCAACTGTTCCAGCTGGTACAAGACCACTGCCAAATAGTAACACAAAATCGTGCTTTGATGTTTGCTGGGTATTGCTTTACACAGAGCAGCTTTTACTCAGAATCAACATGAGTCTGCTCTTTGCTAGTTATGTCTAGTAAATTTTGAACTATTTCTTAAAATTACCCTGCTTCCAAATGATTGGTATCTGCCTGGACATCACAAGCAAAGCTGAAAAAAAGTTGGATGCACATTCAGAGTGTGGAATTTAGGGTAGGGTTGCAGACATTAGGTGCTCAGCAAAATTGAATTCTTCACTTTAATGTCTTTTGTGCCTTCTAAATACTCTGAGTTCTGTCAAAATGCCAGAACATTGACAGGACACTTCAGCCTAGTGTTTGTGCCAGAAGTTTGGAGATACTGGTCACATATGTAGACTTCCTAGATGTTTTTTGATCTTTGTGTGTGTTGAGATTCCGTATTCATTTTCTCAAACACATTCATTTAAGGAAAGAATCACAGTTTCAAGGCACCTGCACTTCTGACCACTTCTGTTCTCTGATGCACATCCTTTTCCATACATTCAGACATAAATATTTTTAACTGCTGTGATTACAAAACCCTTGCTTAATGAAAGCTCTAACAGGACAAGCTCAGCTTGGAAAATATATGTATGCTCATGTATGCTAATGGATAGTGGCTACAGTACTCAAACTGCCCTACTTTATACTCAGTGTTTGAAAAGTTTGTCATATATCTTATGGTCATTGGCTTAGCTCTAGGAGAAAACCAAAACAGATCACCCTACTTAGACTTAAATCCCTGATTAATAGCTTCCATAAAGACCACTGACTTTTCATGAAAGCATCCTGTCCTAAAAATTATTCCCTGGGCATTTCCTGTTTTTAAGTTGAACTCTCCTGCTCTCTTTTCTTATTGTCCTCTATTGAGCCCTATCTTTTAACAGTTTCTTTTGAAGAACCTAATATCAGACACGTAAACAAAAGAACTTTTTTGTCTTCTTTTTATTTTTTGAATCAACAAGCAATATCTATTTTAGAGGTCAGGTTAATTATTCGGTAACAACACTTGCACACTAGAGATAAAACGCAACACTTTCGGCTGGAGCATGAAGCTGTCAAACTTCACTCAAGCAGAATGAGCATATAAACTGTTAAGAGTTCTGAAACCTTTGTAACAACTGTAGTGTGGTGTTGTCCTTTTGCAGCCAACAAGACAGTTGATTAGACAGTTGATGCAGAATTATGAGAGAGTGAACTGTGCAAGGATCATTAAACTTGCTTTAAAAAGGCCTGCAGTTTAAAATAGCATCAGGCTTGTTTGTTTAGGGAGACTTCTCACAGTTACATTAGGGAGAGCTGTGCTTTTACCACTCAGACTTCATTGGAAGTGATTGCATATATGTCATCTATAGGTCTCCAGCCACAGATAAAGACAAAACATTTATTTTGTATGACATACATTTAATTTTTAAAATGTTGAGGAAGAAAAAGGCCAGTGAAGAGTATTTTAATACCAAATGTTTCCTTAGTAAAGGAAATTTCAGCTGCGTTTCTGCTTCAGCACCAGTTGATGGTTGCTTTAATAATTAAAAATATTTCTCAGTATAGATATGGTTTGTATCCAAAACTCCTGTGATATACTTTTGAAATGTTTGGATTTGTTTTGAGTCAGTACTTGGACTTGTTAAATGACAATATTAAGATAATGGAGTGCTCTAGCTTTAAGAATTGCATTGCTAGCAAATAATTCCTATTTGTTGTATAGCTTAATAATTTTGTCTCTTCTCTAATTTGCTTTGTTGATATCATTGAAATTGGCCATGTTATTTCAGTATTTATTTTCTGACAGACTGTGTCATCTGGGATATTTCATTTCCAAGGGCAAGGAAGGCAATCCTACTCAAAATCATTGAACAGGGACTGTTTAATAACATGGCAGATCCTCTGAGGATAATTTTCAAAAGACTTAATTTCTTCTGTCCCAGGCTGCAAATGATGATTTCTGGCTCTGAATGGGGTTTTTTTGGGTTTTGATTTTTTGTTTGTTGTGGGAGTAGGGTGGGATGGTGCTTGTTTCCTTGTTTATTTCTTTGGTTTGTGTGGAAGCTTAATTATTTATAGTTTCACTTTTCTAAAAAATGTCCTATATAGCCTGTCAGAAAATAATACAGTTTTTAAATTACAAGTGATTTGTGTTTGAAATAAAAGGATACCTAAATGCAGTAACTCTTAAAGCACATTGAATGTCTCTTTCCACTCAAATTATGTAGTGGTATTTAATAGAACTGATAATAGTTTCAGGCAGCCAAGATACTTGGTTAATAAGTTCTGTTTTCATGTTTTTTTGCTGTGAGCTATTGTTCTGGAATGTACTGAAATGTTTGTTGAATGCCTAAGAAAGTTACAGTCATAACTTTATTGCTAGCAAGCACATTGAGAAGATAGTTTTCCCTCCACTGCCAGATGATATCATGACCAAGGAATGTTACTATTTGGAGTAAAAGAAGGAGTATAACCCAGACTGAATAAATAAAAGCAAATTTAATGGATCTTGTCTTTTTTTTTTTTTTTTTTTTTACATGGGGT
>VZRH01007535.1:91197-133996 GCA_013397555.1 Urocynchramus pylzowi
TATGGTGCTTTTTTTTTTACAGTGGGTGCTATGGTGCTTTTTTTTTACAGTGGGTGCTATGGTGCTTTTTTTTTTACAGTGGGTGCTAATCTGCTTGTAAATGGGAAATTCGGTATTCTTACAGTTTAAGCTTCTTATACAATGATAGACTTAAAATAAATATGTTTTTAAAAGTATCATGATTGTCTTTTACTGTCTTTGTAAGTGAAAAAATTGATAAAACTATAGAATTTTTCCCACTTTGATTTATAACTCTGTAGCCTGGCAAATCCAGATAATTTCATCATAAATATTCTTTAACTGAGATGTGCACACTTTTTCCTTTCCCTTTTGCTTTCATTTTCCCTTCCTCTTTTTCTCTTGTTCCTTGTTCCCAAGAACATCTCTCCAGAGGTGATGGTTTTTTGATGCCAGAGTGTCAGGTAAAAGTGAGCATCTATATGTAATTTAAAGTCCGTAACAATTTGACTGTATCTTTTCATACTAGAAACCTGGCTCCTTCAGTTCCTGAGGCTGAAACAGTTCCTCTTTGCTACTTTCGTCAATAACTGTTTGAATAACTTTGTTACATTATACCTTGCTGAAGCCTTCTAAAACTACTCGATCTGTTATAATTGGTTTGTTTTCTCTTTTACTCTTATCTTTTCTCTTTTCTGTACAGGTGATTTCTATTCTCTCCTTTCTAAGCTGCTAGGAGAAAGGGAAGATGTTGTACATGTGCATAAGCATAACCCTACAGAAAAAGCAGAATCAGATCTTGTAGCAGAGATTGCTAATGTAGTCCAAAAGAAGGATCTTGCCAGAGAGATCGCAAATCATGATGAAAGGGACAATGCTATTCTTGTCAGAGACAGAACTCAGAAATTTCACAGACTAGAGTCTACCTTGAGGCCACCAGAGAACACACATTTCTCTTTACAACAGTCTAAACATGGTGAGGGAGGCTGGGAAAAAGAACATAAAGGAGGTGGGTTGGGTTAATTTTATTCAATGAAATGCAATTCAAGAGCTGTGATCCACATTAGCAGAATCTGAAGGGAATTTCAGCGGAGGCTTGGAAGTATTTTACACTACATTCTTCCTAATTATTGAAATGTTCTTCCTCTAATTTAGAGGTATTTCACTGGGGTTCTTTCCCCTTCTATGTGTGAAGAAAGAATGTGTGCTGATGGCACAACACCATTACTTCAGTATGGTATTATTTTCTACTCTTAAGACTTTTGCTTAATGATTTTATATTGGTTATGCTAAAACAAGGTACACATAGGATATAGTAGTCACAGGAAGCGAAAAATTTAATACAAGTAACTACTGTAAAATGGTCACTGGAATAATCAATACATTTTATAAGTTTGCTGATTATCTTGATCTGTCAGATACACAGTTTTATAAAATGTATTGCTGTAATTCTATCAGATATTTTACTTTCATTCAGAAAGAGTGGCAGGTAATCCTGAAAAATTCTTCAGAAATAATATTTTCTGCATATTGATTTCAAATTGGACTTGGCTCTCCAAATATTCTTGTACAGGCGGTTTTATTGTGCTAGAAATACAATTTATTCCCTTCAGGTTTCTATGACAGCAGAAACCATGGAATTTCTGTGTTTGTTTTACTTGCATTTTGGTTTCTATGATATTGACTGTCCTTAGCCTTACTTGCTAATGTGGAAAGCCAGATAATGCAGCATGTGATGAGTATCGCAAAAAAGAAGCTGATATGTATGCATGAAAGCCATCTGTATCCATAAGCTGTCGCCACACATGCCAGCTTTTATGTTGTAACCACCCAGTTTGATGTTTCTAAGTGCTTTTGTACACATATATATATCATCCATCAACTATTTGATTTTTATTTCAGTTCATAATGTTAACATGTATTGTCTCTGCTTATAAGTTCTGGGTTTGTATTTAAAAGAAAACCAAAGATGAGGACTTGCCAACATTACATTTTGCGATCCAGTTAAATAAGAGCCTGTCAAATTATTGGCATAGGGATAAAAAAACAGGTGGAATTTACTATATGCCTGACATATATGTAAATCATAAATAATTCCATAAACCTGACTGGAATTAAATGTTTAGGAAAGTAATGTGGATAGCATTTCTGCAAAAGCAGTTTGTTCAGTTTAGACTAATAACATGTGGTGCATACAAAGAAAGAAGAAAATTCCTTTCTATTCACTGATCCAGAAGAGGGAATGTCAGTGAGCTGAATAAATGGCTCAGTTTGACATATCATATAGCATGAATTCTAGCTACAGAAAGTATTTTCTTGGATATATCAGTAGCCATATATTCATTAGGAGGTAATTTGTAGGTGGGGGACCAATTAATAAATGAACATTCAAATTATGCTATTTTGAGGCATAGGAAAAGAGGAAACTAACATTTTCTTAAAAAGCATTTTTGTTTTTTATGTTTGGTGTTTTTGTATTTTTTTTTTTTTTTTTAATGAAATCTTTAATTACAGAATTCCTGACTTGAAGAAACTGTCAGTACCATCTTTTCATAAAAAAAACTTTTGTAGCAATAAAATATTTAAGCATATATTTAGTTTCTTTTTAGGACGTATTTACATATTTAAAAGAAAATCTTCCATAAGAGAATTTTCCTCCTCAGTGGAAGAAGTAAAGTTGTCTTGATTTTATGAAAATTTTATCTCCTTTGTAAAAACCTTTACTGTATTGAATTGAAAAAATTCTCGATTTTCTTAGGGCAAAACTCTGCTGTTAAAATAATTTCATTCAACTGTTTAAAAATCACCAGTATTAAAATAGTTTCATAATTTTAGTCTTGCAAATATGTTAAAAATTTTAACATGTAATTGGCCTGAAATACCAAATACCTGAAATTCCAAGTGGCTAATACAGTAAGTAAAGATGTTATAAATGTTCAAACTTTATTCTACTGCTCTTCCTGCATTGTGGTTAGCTTGTTATCCTAGACTGGTCAGTAATCTGTCAGGTTGTCTAATATCACTGCAACTAGTACAATTATACTCTCTTAAAATGCCAAAGAGTATAATTCTCCAATTTTTAAAACTCCTTTGTGCATTACTTAATTAAATTTGTCAAGACTTAAATGAGTGCTCGGATGGCAGGGAGTACAACATGACTTAAAGTTTGCAAAGTTAAAAGCTAGAATGATCTTCCAGGAATTTCTGGGTATTAAATTGCAATTGGATCAATAAATAAGGCATTCATCCTTCACTTTAGAAAGTCTTTAGAGTCTTAATTGCGTGCGCTAAATTTAGGTTGTTCTTCCTTTTTTTCTTTTTTTCTTTTTTTTTTTTTTTTTTAATGAAAGGAACCACTCTGAGTTGAAAATGAGAAGAACTGGTACCTAGTTTAGAGATCTCATTCAAAAGAAAACTAGTGATCTTGTTTTTTCTAAGTAATTATAAATGACTTCAATGGGGAAAGTAATTTTCACTAGTCTCATATGAAACTGTTCCATGGACCACTTACTCTTGTAGGGAAATAGTAATAAGTCTTAGATAAAGGAAGTCTAAATTTAGTGAGTTTTTGTAAAAAACAATTGCCTTGAGATAAATCTGTATAAAGGACTTTCAGAATGGACTTGCCAAGGAAAAAGAAAATACAAATACTAATTAACAAATTTAGGAAAAATGTGATAAAATCTAAAGATTGTATTGAAGCTGGAGCTCTTGGGATTAGATTGTATTTCACTGTGCATTCATTTTATTGTTTTGATCTATCAGAAATCTTTTATTCCTTTAAGTATAACATTTTATATTTTATAGTATGTGTCTTCTGAGAGACTAAATAGAGGCCAAAATAGAGGTCCTATGTTTAGCCTTTTATTTTTTCTAGTTTTTTTAAAAAAAGGCTCAGAGGCCTCTGTAACATGAAACATAGACAAGCTTTCTGGAGCTTAACATAAAGTGATAGTGGATGAGCAAGAGAGGAAGCAGACACTCAATTTCCATTCTCTTATTCCTTCCAAAATCCAAACTTCTGTGAATATACCTGGCACTGCACCTGCTGTGATCAACTCAACTCTACAGAAGTATGAATATGCATAATTTTTTTTAACTTCTTTTCCTTTAGCTTGCAGCTTTTTTTCAGCTAAAATTTCTACAGGGCAGGATTTCTTGTTTTAGAAGTTTCTGATTACTGTCCTGGATACACTGCAGTTGCTGATAGCTTTAAGGTTTCTTTTAGGTCACCTACTCTAGCTTATGATATCACAGTCCAAACAGGTAAAACATCTCCTAGTCTGCAGTAGGTTTTTAGCACTGGTTTCATATTTCTCTTGGCTAGGTTGTAGAGAATGATTTTCCCTCCAATGCATTCCTGTTGTTCCTCCTCAGACGACATCTCTTCAAGTGAAATGCAAGGGGAGGGTATTATCAGGACAGATGGGTTGCATTGGTGGCTTAAAGATTTTATACATGGTTTCCCATTAATTTTGCCTTTCATTGGAAAATCACTTCCAGGTGAAGGTGAACCCTCTCAGACTCCTTGGGTGCTGTGTTCTAAGGTCTGTGATCTGCCTTCTTTCAAAGCAGGATGCCCTAGCACTTTGTGAATTTGGAAATCTTTTTCACCTGCCTAGATGGTAGCCCAGTGATTGGTGTTTAGGATCAGAGCAGAACTCACAAACTTTGGGTGAACTGAAAGTTGCAAAGTAAAGCATGGTTGCTTTCAAACACACTGACTATTAGTGAAGTGGCTCCAGTTTCCCATAACTTCAAAGAAATTGCTTATTTGCCATCAGTTTGGCTGTATGTGCCTACATGCTAAGGATGCATTGTAGAAATACCTGAATTATGCTCAACAAATAAATTTCTGAAAGGAAGCAGTGGTGGATTTCCTACATGTAGAACAAATTTTAGAATTTTTCATTTCTTTCTATTTTATCAGAATTAGTGAGATCTCTTTTGCCATTACATTTTTTATTTTTGCTAATCTTGTTCATTTGTCTCTTAATACACTGCCAGAGCCACACAAGATCAATTTCTTACAAATAGTATTTAAGTAGGTGATCTGTGGGAAATTAATCCTTGCAGTCAACTCTCCACAACTTTTCAAATATTGAACAGTTTGTGCCTTCTATCCTTGTCAGTCTGCTTTTACATAAGAGAGATTGGAGAGACCATACTTTCATTTTTTTAATGTTAATCTCTAAAATTAAATTTCTCTCCTTTAGCTGAGTTTTACAGTTTAAGACAAGTACAAGAAGTCTTCTTTTCTTAGTGTTAAAAGCTTTAATAGGAAGAAAACCCCCCATGATTCACCTTCCATACGTTTCATTTAGTGATTCATGGTATTTATTAAGTATTTTTTAATCAAACACTGATATTTAATATTTAAATTTTCCTGCTGATTTCAATTGTATATTATTGTAATCTTGCAGTGTAGAAAGTATTTACTGCGCTTCTAAAACTTCCAGAGTATGTATACATGTATCCTTATAAGTTGGAGAAAAGAATGGAGTCAAAAGCAGTTTTGACATTTCTGTCATCTGTACATAGCAGGTTGCCAGTGCTTGTGCATGCTGTACTATGTTAAAACTATGCTTGGAATTGAATTGCAATGCATTGAATGGAAATACTGCATGTATGAAAATGTCCATGTAATTCCCAGTAGTCTGTACCAAATGCCAGTTATCCATATTTGGATTTTTTAAATAAATATGCTACATTATTATCTTTTTTGTTTTTATCTTTTTTTTTTTTAAATTTCTTTCTTTGGTCAGATTTCCACATAGAAGAGGCTGTGGAGTGGCCTGGGTTAGACCTCAAACTAGGCCAAGTTTCTGGGTTGGCTCTGGACCCTGAAAATAACCTAGTTGTCTTCCACAGAGGTGATCATGTTTGGGATGAAAAGTAAGTAGAGACCCTTGCCAAATGTTGAGTTAGAAGTTTGAACTCCTGTGTGCTGTTTAGATACCTTCTCAAGGAAAGACAGATTGAAGTTCTTTTTCCATTTAAAAATTCAGTTCTTTGGCTGAAATTGCCTTTCAGAGACTCAGAATAGAAATGGTGACTGCAAATTCAAGATGAGTTATTAGGTCTTTAGACAGTCAGAATGTGTCTCCAAAGGAAAAGAACATAGTACATTAAGTCCTTAAACTGTATGACCATGTTAGTATGATATTCACTGAGATTAATTATCCCTACCTCTCCATGTCTCTTAGCAGGAATAATTAATTGTATAATAATGAATAATGTTTTAGTATGGTATACTACAATTAGTACTTGGGTTTAAGACATACAAAGCTATGTCCATTCTTCTTTGTGTTTATGTACACTGAAAAAAAGGGATTGTTACAAGGTACTCTCTCAAATCAAACTTTGTTCTACTCATTTGATAAAATTTGCTACATTTAGCATCACTCAAACCAAAAAATGTCTGAACTCTAGAATGGTGGTCCTTCTAGTGTTTGTAAAATTATATAGTCATAAGTATATTATTTTAAGAACAGAACATTCCCATAAAGAGTACTATCTTTATTTTTACGGTGTTCTTATGTCTTTGATTTTTAAAATTGTGTATATGTTTATATGGATACTTTTGAAATTGCAAGAGAATACTGGGATAAAGTAGTACAAGCCTGTAACCTGTTATGCGGTACCCTTTTTAAAAAAATTAATTCTTTTTATTTTGTCTTCTTTATAAACATCTGTTCTCCATATATATAGCTATAAGACTAAAGGGTAGGGCTGTTTTCAAATCCTGATGAATTCATTTAAAGATAACATCGTGTCTGAAAAATAGGAGAGTATTTTGAACATTATAACAAATTATGCTTAGAGTAGTGTTCCATGTTAAAGAAAGTAAGTTATTTATGTTTTAAGGTAAATAACATAATGCAGCAGATAAGGCAATCATTTGTTTCTCATACAGTATTCTCATGCATTAGTGATACCTCCAGCTCGAGTGGAGATATAAATACAAAGGATACATTTTATATAAATATAAAGGATACATTATACAACTTGTATTACTCAGACCTCAAGTATTGTGTAAAAGCTGTTTTTTTATCCTCCTACTCAGGAACATAAGTGCTGTTCTTTGTGTTGTTGAATAATGAGTTCTAAAAATATTTGAAAATAGGATGGTCCTTCTAAAATACTTATTTTTGAGTGTCTGGCAATTGAAGTATACCAACAATCAAGAGCATAAAACTTGAGTTTGAGATACAGCAGTATTGGGAAAGTCTACAGGTTTTAAACAAAACAAAATAAATTAACATTCCCTAAAGCAGCAGGTGTGCATGATGAATCAACCATGTTGAAAGACAGAGAACTTCAGCTTCATTATGCTGTGGCTGCAGAAGAAGATTGGAGTTGTGACATGTAGTGTGGAAATCCATGTATGTACCACCAGTGCTCAGTAACACTACACATAGCCTTCCATAAAGATAGCTAATAATTAAATCCTATTTGTTGAGGGTTTTTTTTTTCTTAAGTCTTACTTTTTATCTTCTTCTTTTTGTGGAGCATAGTTAATCAATGTATAGAAAATCTAGTGTTGATAGGGACCCCTAAGTCAGCTGAACTAGAACTCTGTAGGCCTTTTATAGAGAGTATGATGATTTTAAAATGTGTTTTGAAAACATGCCTGTTGTTAAGCTCTTGTTCCATATCTTGTGGTATGGAGAAGAGGCACACAGAAATGTGCTCACCCAGTCAGCCCTCCCTTTTTACCTTTGGGTACATGCGTGGGCATTTAAAGCATGAGGTCCCTTTTATGCGTTGTGACGAAAAAGGAAGGAGTAATGGGTGTTCTCATTTTTCAAGGAAAAAAAATGGTATTTGGAAGGGGTTTATCATGATAGTTGTATGGGGGAGGCATAAGAAGTTATCAGACTTTTAAGTTAACTTTTATCATTAGCTGCAAATACACAGTTAATCAAATATTTCTTACCAAACTGTAAACATGTTAAATCAATAGCCTGAAAGCCCAGAATTTATCTTCTATTTCAATGCTTCACCAGCTTAGTATAGAAGCAAATAAAAAAAAAAAAAAACAGTCTGTGCTGTTAGGCTATGCCCAAGTATTTCCAATGCATTATTAACATATGTCACAAAAGCTGGATCCTCATTCAGCTCAATATAGCTGGTTGAATGACCTATGCTGTTGCAAAAGGTAACTTCAGTCTACCTTAGAGCATAAAGGTTATGCAGTGACAAGCCCTGTAATACAGTAGCAGCTTTGCAGTGACTGTAGCTTTCCTTCAGCATATGATTTAAAAAAAATTATCATCTTAAATAATTAAGGTTCTTCTACAGCATGGTCCCTTCAGTTTCAGAACAGTCTTTGCAAAGCAACATGTAATGTGTAGAATGAAAAAAATTAAAGCTATTCAGCTGGCTAAGCAGTGAATCAGCTGGAAGTTATTTTGCATTTTGTGATGAAAAATGTGTGCTATTTATCCAGTTTATAAAGAACTTACTAGAGAATGTCAGCTACATTCTTGTTACTGCATTCATATCAAGGTAGGCAGGCTGAGCACAGTACCACAATGGTGATGGATATTGATCAAGAATAGACCTCAGGGTTGTGCTTTCAGAGGTTATGAAGTCAGGTGGTCTGTCTAAATTTACTGTGTAGCCCCCAAGAAGGATACTAGATGTAGCAAGAAATTGTTTGCATTAGTGTGAAGTGGCCAGATGAGAAGTAGAAACATAACTGTGGAATTACATTGGAGTTTGAGATTGGAGTAGTAGATATGCTGTGGATTTTACTTGTCCTTCAGTATCAAAGTGCAGAACCTATCAGGAAACCATGTTTTAGAGCAATAAGACTACTGTCTTTTGTTGTTCTCTTTGTGTGGTTTTGGTCTTGCTGCTTTTAAGCTGGAAGTAGTCAGCATTGTTTGTGTTCTTATTTATCAGTTAAAACAAAAGAACATTGCCTGGAAATTGATCTCAAGCACTGGGAAGAAAAGAGTGACTGTGATTTTGTAGCATTCTAGTCATCCTCCTAGAAAAGAAGTTTGACAGTGAGAAGATAAATGGACATCACTCCCATAAACTCAAGTTCACTAGAATTTCTCTGCATACAATACAATCTCTTGTTTACACTGAAATCACTTAGTTCACAGAGCTGGGAATAGCAGGAAATACTTAGGAGTCTGGACAGCACCGTGACTAAGAACCAAAGTCATAACAAGGAAAGCCAGTAATTATTTTAAGTAGTCTAGATAGTCAGTTCTGCAGATACAATCATGTTTTCGATGGGGCTTGTTCTGTACAGTATCTACCATCACTAAGATTCTTTTCTTTGATTATTTGTGTAGATTTTCTGCAGTTATCTATTTAGATTAAAAGTAAGATTAGTTCAGTCTGTCCATTGTTGATGCTTCAGTTTGGTAATCCATAGACCTTATGAGTTTTAGACTCCTTTTAAAATAGAACTTCAAAATGAAGAGAACTTGTCATGGCAGATTACTGTCATGGTAAATGGTAAAGAATATAGCAACACCTGCTGAATCATGTTCAAACACAAAAGTACAACACCAGTATAGGCCTTTGTGTGCCATTACCATTTATCCATTGTCTCCCTGTACATGATGGCAGAACTCTGGGAGAATTTTAGTAGCTTTCACCTTTGGTTTAACCATTCATAGTCAAAAGGATTATTTTGACATCAGACATTATTTCTACCAGAAATTCAATAGTTGCAGATAGTTACCATATGCAATGGAAGTATCTAAATATTATTTTTTAATCATAGCCTATGCAGAAACTTAAAATACATTCTGTATTGGTTTTTCTGGTTATATATAAAGCAAATATTGCTTTTCCACATTAAAAATTCTAGACTTATAAATATTTAATGTTATGGAGATGTGAGACTGTTAGAACTGTACAATATATAGTTTTAATAGCTTTATTCTCTGTGACTACAAAGTATATTCTTGTTTACCAAGTAACATCAATTATGGCTGGATTTCTCTTGAGATTGACAAATGGATTTAAAAATACAAAGTGGGAGCAGAGAATGGGCCTTGTGTTCATGCATTTTTCATTCACATCAAACACCATGCTCTAACATTTAGCCTGAAATGTTCAGAATATTTTACACTCTGGTTACCTTAACCAAAAGCTGAACTTGTATTTTAATGGGTTAGAGTAAGAGCCAACGTCTCTGTAAGGATACAGACAATATTTTTATTTTTTGGAAGCATATAATAATTTCATGCCTAGTAAATGTCCTCTGGAAAGTTTATCCTGATTCTTAATGTATGAAATGGTGACATGTTCAAATGTCTTCCATGAATATATTCCATGTACTTTGAAAATTGAGTGCAATTTAGTGGGATTAGGAGGAGTGTACATAATATCCTATAGTGTTGTGTAAGCACAGTGTGAAAAGAATAAGAACCATAAGAACTGAATCTTGTAGCAGTAAGCTCTAGCAAAATACTGAACTGCATATGAAAAAAGAAAAAGCAAAAGACACACAAACATGCACAGACTGCCTTAGGTTTGTATACCAAAGTATACCTGGTCTTACTGGCAGGTGTGCCCTGGTGATTCCCTGTATTTTTTTCTTAGGCTATATTGTTGAATTTCTCATTTCTGGGTTGCCATGACAATGAAATTATTTAAAAAAAAAAATTTGAAAAGGAGTTTTTACTTACTTGCTTTAGGACTGTCTTTAATTGTTGCTGTGTTGATTTGGTGCTCCTTTAGTTTGGAAGTTATAACCTCCATAGAAAATGCAGACATACAACACCATTAACTCTTACCATCATACAGTGATGTAATAAGGTTTATATTTAAAGAAAAAATAAGCCAATAACCCCACACTGGAACTGAACTACAAAACTTGGCTTTAAGTTGTGTGTATATTGTTCATCAGTAGAACCTTCTAATGCTGGCTTTCTATTCAACTCTTTTTGTACAGTTCTTTTGACAGCAAATTTGTCTATCAGCAAAGAGGACTTGGGCCAATTGAACAGAACACAATTATTGTCTTGAATCCAAGCAATGCAAAACTGCTTCATTCCACAGGCAAAAGTCTGTAAGTTGAGGTTTTTTTCTGTCACTAATTGAACTAATATTTCCATATATTTTATGACAAAGAGTGCCTAAACTCATTTTTGTGTGTTTTATATTATGTTTGTGTATTTATATACAATTGTGTAATTGTAGCCTGAGTATCTTCAAGTAAATAAATAAACAAAGTCAACAAATAATAAAATTAATTTGCCGTCTCTATCACCTCTGTTTTCTAACATTTCATATAATTGCATCTACCAGCCAGATTAACAGAAATGAATATTGTACATTGTCCATATAGATGCTAAGGTAGCCTGAGTGAGATTACCTGAGATCAACCAAATTTCATAACTGAGACACTCTTGTCGAGAAAATTCTAAGCTGTTAAGCTGTATTTTTCATTAAATGCTACATGTAGCTAGTTTGTACAGTGTTTGTTTTTGATCTGTAGATAAGAAATGAAATCTTCACATCTATATCATTCTTCCAGAAAAATGATTTTAACTTCATTCTTCTACATTTGTGCTTGCAGATTTTATTTGCCACATGGTTTGAGTGTAGATAAAAATGGTAACTACTGGGTCACTGATGTAGCACTTCATCAGGTATGTTTCTGAAGCTTTAGTATCAGGACCATAATATTTTGCTAAAAAATATTTTTATTTTCCTAGAGATTTGACATAGATTGCTTATCTAGGCCTGTTTAGACTAACATTAAGAATGTGCCCACAGAAATTCACCCCTGTGCACTTCATGGACTATAGTTGTGTTGAACAATTTGCTACAAGGACATAGCATGTAGAAGTAATAGAATCATAGACTCAGACCATAGAATCATGGTCTGAGTTGGAAGGGGCCTTAAGGATTATCTTGTTCCAGCTGCCCTGCCGTGGGCAGGAACACCTTCCACTAGGCCAGGTTGCTCAGAGCTTCATCCGACATGGCCTGGAACACTTTTAGAGGTGGGACAGCCACAGCTTCTCTGGGCAGCCTCACCAGTGGCATCACCAACCTCATGGTAAAGAACTTCCTCCTAGTACCTAATCTAAGCCTACTCCCTGTTTAAGTCATTCCCATTTGAATGGGGAATTCTACCACTACATGCATCTGTAAAAAGTTCATTTCCATCTTTGTTGTGGGCTCCCTTCAGGAACTGGGAGGCCACAATTAGGTCACCCAGAAGCCTTTTTTTTTTTCTCCAGGCTGAACATTCCCAGTTCTCTGAGCCTTTCCTCATAGTAGAGGTGCTCCATCCCTGTAATCACTTGGTGTCTCTCCTCTGGACTCTCTCCAGCAGCTCCATGTCCCTCCTGTGCTGGGACCCCAGGGCTGGAGGCAGCTCTGCAGGTGGGGTCTCACCAGAGCGGGCATAGGGGCAGAATCCCCTCCCTCCCCTGCTGCCCATGGGGCTCTGGGTGCAGCCCAGGACGTGGTTAACCTCTGGCTGTGAGCACACATTGCTAGGTCATGTTGAACTTCTCATCAGCCAACACCTTCTTTTCAGGGCTGCTCTCAATCCCGTCTCCTCCCAGCCTGTATTGGTGCTTGGGATTGCCCCAACCCAGGTGCAAGACCTTGCACTTGGCTTTGTTAAATTTCACAAGGTTCTCATGGAGCCCCTCTCTCCAGCCTTTCAAGATCCCTCAGCAGATTTCTGCAGTCTTTTGCTTATCAATGCACTTAAATCTAGAAAGTGAAACTAAATTGTTTGTTTTGTAATGACGGGAAATTTGTATTTTAAGCAGAAGCTCCCTAGAATCAGGACTACTGAAAAACTTATAATAAATATTATGGTCAATATATTAAGATTATGTTTGATATGTTAATTTATTTTATACACAGCGATAGGAGTTTTTCCCTAGGCCATCTAGATCTTAGGTTTCACCTTCCATAACTGAAACCTCTTTTCTTTTCCTTTTGACTGAAAAAAAGGTTTTCAAACTAGGAGCCAATGACAAAGAGCCGTTACTGATCTTGGGAGTACCTTTGCAACCAGGCAGTGACAAAAATCATTTCTGTCAACCAACTGATGTGGCTGTGGACCCAGTCACTGGCAGCATTTACGTCTCTGATGGCTACTGCAACAGTCGGATTATTCAGTTCTCTCCAAATGGACTGTATGTGATGCAGTGGGGAGAAGGTACAGTCAGGGCTCTTGGTACTTTACCCATACTGCTGTTACCATGAACTCATCATGAACCACAAAATTGCTGATGTTACTATTAATTTTTTAAAATTAATTTCTATAACTGAAATATCTTCCAGGCCCTGCATGAATTTCAGCCTTGTCCTTGCATCCAAATTTTTTCTTGGCTTTTTCTACAGCTACTTCTAGTGGTTATATATTTACTAAAAATAAAAAGTGAGGATTTGTTATCTTGCTTTCAGAATAAATATTGTTGTGTCATATTTTGTTAAGAAAATATTCTGACTTTCATAAAGCAAATTTTTTTTTCTTAAACATATAAGAAAGGAATATTTTTTTGCCAGATTTATGCTGTGATTTCATCTATTTTAAGTGTTATAAATAATTATATTTCTGCCTGACTCAGATTTAGGTATCACTGTAACTATGCTGAATATTTTCAGGAATTTGCAAATTCTAAATTTGGGAATTATAAAGAGAACACAATAGGCTACTGTGAGTTATCTACCTAAGTGCTTGGATGAAAGCAAGCTGACCTTAGTCATTTCCCAGGGTTACATTGCATTATGTGGCATACTGCTGTTTCTAAGTAAAACTGATAGTTTCAGTGTGTACTTTAACACAAACGTGGCTTATTTTCTCTTTTACTGCAGAGACTTCTCTAGGCAGATCCAGGCCTGGGCAGTTTCGTATCCCTCACAGCTTAGCCCTGATCCCTGACTTCAGTCAGCTGTGCGTTGCAGACAGAGAAAATGGTCGAATTCAGTGCTTCAGGCTGGAGACTGGGGAGTTCACAAGAGAGATCAAACACAAAGCATTTGGAAGAGAGTTGTTTGCAGTTTCATATGTTCCAGGTAATCTTTTTTCTTGTTCTTCATGTTTCAAGTAGTTGCTTTGTGCCAGGATGTCAGTATTATTTCCTGAAGTGCTATTGTGTTATCTTAGGATGAATATTAATTATCTTCTGGAGTAGTCCTGATGCAATGGAAAATTTGAGAACTACTTTTTTTCCTGCTTGTGGATGAGGGAAGCTTGCATCTAATCTCTGCCTCTAAAAATGATTGATTACTCCCTAAATGTGATGTCAACAAGTAGACGATCTTGCTGCTTCCTGGTGACTGCACAGTTAATCAGTAAATAATTAATTGTTACTATTAATAATAACATTTCTAAATATTCATTTTGAGCTCCATTGAAGAGAGCAAAATTAAGACCAAATGAACAAGAAGGGTTTTTGGTTTCATGAAATCAGAGAACTGAAAGCAAACAGACAACATTGTGGTTTTTAATATCACAGTGTGGTTAACAATTACTATATTAAGTTTTGGGATTAGATTTTAAATACCGATACTGAAGGTAAGGTAAATGTTAAGAACTGGATGACGAATTTTGGTATGTTGGGCTCCTGACTCCTTAATACCAAATTTACTTTTTAAAAATTTATTACTCCTTAATACTCTCTCTTTTGCATCTGCAAGAATGTAAAAAAATGCTGTGCTGGATGAGAGGCTTGATATCTATGTGTCTCTGACAGTGGAAAGAGGCATTCTGAGAGTGTGTGTAAGCTTGGATGCATTTTGTAGTCATTCCTCTCCTATTCGCTATGCATCCACACACCCTTTATTTAGCAGGTTTAGGAGGTAACCTCTGATCTGTTCTTCATAATATCTTTCTACAGACATACTGCCCATAAGTTCTAATTCCATTTCAAACTGACTTGTATTGTCTGGTTCATTGGCCTTCCACCATTGCAGGCTCCAGAAGTTCATTATCCATTTTTTAAATTTATTTTTAATATAAAAAGTGACCTAATTTCATTGAGTGCTGCTCAATCTCAGAATTTTGGGAGCTGAATAACAGTTCCACACTCCCCCACTCTGATGTCCCCTCATCTTGCCTTATCCTCTTCAAACCAAAGAACCACAGCCACCTTGGCTTCTCCCCATAAGCTATTTAATTGCTTCAGCCCATTAAATATTGTATTTCCCTTTCTCTTTCAACATCTTTAGCTTCATTGGAACCTTTTTGAGATGCAGAGAGTAAAAGCTCAATCTCAGAATTTTGGGAGCTGAATAACAGTTCCACACTCCCCCACTCTGATGTCCCCTCATCTTGCCTTATCCTCTTCAAACCAAAGAACCACAGCCACCTTGGCTTCTCCCCATAAGCTATTTAATTGCTTCAGCCCATTGAATATTGTATTTCCCTTTCTCTTTCAACATCTTTAGCTTCATTGGAACCTTTTTGAGATGCAGAGAGTAAAAGAGCACTCAGTATGTGTGCATGCTAAGTTTTTGCATAGTGTAGAACTGTCCCCTCCATTCCTAATTCTCCTCTCATGATGCCAGACATTCTACTCAAATTTTGTCTGACACTGTACATGGAGGTAGAGATTTCAGGAATCTTTTAGGGATGGCTTAGAGATGTCTCTCCTGAGCTGTAGTTGCCAGTTCCAAGTTCAAACATCACATAGGCATGATCTAGATTTTTTTTTTGAAGAAACATCACTTTACATTTGCGTTTGCAGAAGCTGTTCTGTCATCTGTTTAACAACTTATTTGTATAAGTTGTTAAACAGATGCTTCATGATTATAAGGAAGTCTTTCTGGACTTCCTTATAATCATGAAGCTTTTGACTTCTCCACAGAACTTAGTTATCTTCCTCAGACTGCTAGATGTCATTGTTTGCCCCATTTTTCAGTCATTGATGAAAACTATTGAATAAAATTTCTGACTCTGATCACTTCAACATCACATTATTCAGACTCCTCTGTCCTGAAGAATTATGAGCTCTGCCCATAAGCTTAGCTCTTAGCTTCCTGTTCATTAGTTGATCTTTTGTTCAGCCCTTTGATATCTTACATTCAATAACCTCTGATGCACTACCTTGTCAAGGGTTTTCTGAAAGCACAAGTATGTCTATAGAATCTGCTTACCTGTGTGCTTTTTCTCCTTGTTCAGAGCTGAGGCACAACCCTTAGAGAAGCCACACCAACTTGTTCTGACAGGCCACACTTACCCATGTCTCAGTCTTCATTATGGATTCTACCATCTTACTGGAGATGGATGCCAGAATTGGTAATGTGTGTTTGCAGGCTCCCTTTTTTAGGTGGGCACTACTTCAGCATCCTGCTAGTCTTCTGGACAAGTGGCTGTTGCAGTGCTGGGTTACTTAATTTGGCCTGAAGTCAGATTTCACATTTGGTTTCCTTCTGAATTTGAGTGAATGCCATCTAAACCTCATAAATTAATAACCTCCAACTTGTCTTATACCTTGTGCTTCCCATTGAGCTGTCTTCTCTAATCTCTTCACTAAGAAAACAAATTGAGTGTTAAAAACTTATGTTAAAACCATATTAAACAGAAAAAGTGATAAAACCCATTTCTTTACCATAGGTCTCTAATCCCTGAGTCCCCCTTCACATCTTTTCCTTTTGTGGTCCCACTTATTCCCCAGCTGACTTTCTGCTTTTGATGCATTGAAAGAACTTTCTGCTATCAGGTCAACCATCCATAGCACAGCATTCTTGAGATTATTTTTTAACACCTTCACATTCCTTTTACATTTAAACTATATGTAAAATATTGCCTTGCTGGTTCTTTTTATTTGAACTAAGTGTGCATCTTTATAATGACAGATTTTCAGTGAGTTATACCTTACTTAACTTTCCTCTTGTAGTTTAGCTTCTTGTTGAATTATCTTTCTGTCTCTCTGTCTCTCAGACAGCCTTTTTTCATCTAAATGATTACAGTTCCATCTTCTCTGCAGTTTGCTATGTGTGGGTTCTTAAGGCAAATCTAATGTTGTTGCAGGTGGTCTCCTCTTTGCAGTTAATGGAATGCCCTATCCTGGAGAGGCAGAATCAGTGCAAGGATTTGTCATGAACTTCTCTACTGGAGAAATAATCGATACTTTCATTCCACTTAGAAAGGTAGAGTACTGCACAGAGTGCCTGTTACATACAATTACATATATGAGAACATTGGTAACATCCTACTTTTCCAACTTCCATAAGAAGTTGGAAAATTGCTTATTGCTGGAAATAAGACGTTTTATAATGTAAGGTATTCAAAAGTAATTCTTTATAGTACTAAATAAAAATACCAGAATTTTGGGTATTAGCTTCTACATGTGGTACACATTTGAAAATTATACTAACCTCTAGATGATTGCTATAGATAATATCTTCAGGCAGGATACGCCTACTTTATTACTGCCAGTTCTTAAAAGTTAATTTAAGAGAATAATGAAGGAATTGAAAGATTCATATATTTATATGCCAGGAATTTGTCAAAAAATAGAGCTTTTTTCTAAGCAGAAATAATATGCAACTGGTTATATGGGGTATGGTTATATCCCTCTTTACAGAATACTAGTGAGTAAGTTAAGGCTAAATGTTCTTCATGCAGTATTGTACATAAAAATTGTGGGGTTTTTTTAACAGATTAAAGAATGAATGTTAATATTCCCATTTACTGGTACCACATACACTCTTTATTTACAGTCCAGCTTTAAATTATATTGAGAGTTATTTTTTCTGAGTATAGCAAATAGCTGTTTTGCATATGAACTTTAACAAAAATTAAATGTGTCGGCTTCAAACCAAGATTATTTTTGAAAATACATATTTCAGCAGATAAAGTGGAATGTAGTAATATGAATAGAAATAATATTAATATAATTTTTAGCATTAATATATGAAATAATCTCTATGTTATTATCCCTGGAGAAGGCAAACATTCAATAGAAATGGAATTCCTTTCCTTTCAGACATTTGGGTTTCACACCAGCACCTGCTGCATTTTCCAGTCTAAAGCAGGATTGAATATGACCAGGCTCAAGTTAGGTGTTAAGAGGCCTTGTGGAAGCATAGACATTTAGGGGTAATCTGTGACTGCTTATCTTCACAGAGCTTTGAGATGCCACATGATATTGTTGCTTCAGAAGATAGAACAGTATTTGTTGGAGATGTTCATGCCAAAGCAGTGTGGAAGTTTGCGTCTGTGGAAAGTATGTTCTTTTTGTTCTTAATATCCTAACTTCACGTTTTATACCTTCAGGTCAGTATCTGGTACCCCTGGCCAAGAGCCTAGTGGCATAATGAGCAATTTAAGTGCACTGCAAGCTTCACCTGCAGCAGTTGTGTGCTGCTGCTCAGTTTTCATTAAAAGACTATTCTTCAACATTGTTGTGTGCTCTGTCAAAGAAGAGTCCTGGGCACATGAGTTTGTCGCAGAAGGAATCAACATGCATTTGCCTTACACATCCATTGTTAGTACTTGCTTTCAGAGAAGTGTTACTCTAATATTTTAGTAATTTCAGTATATCATTTGCTGAGAACTCAACTGCTTCCTGTCAGGTTATGCAGAAAACTCCCAAGGTATGAAATAAAAACACAGGTCAACTTAAAAATTACATTCATTTCATTGGGAGCACTTATCACTAGAAAATTAATGTAGTATAATTTGAAGTCCTATTTCCACACAGAGGAAATACTTGCCAGTTTTAATCTAGTAACCCCCAAGGCAAGCAGCCTCAGTTCAGGGAGAGGAACCTGATGAGTCAGACATCAATTTTGAAGGATTCAGAGAGATTTTACGTGTTTTACAGGAATAAAAATATAATCCACTGCTCCATTATATGGAATAAAAAAATGTATGACAGACATAAAGTCTTAGGCTTCAGGATATTAGTCATCCAGTAAGAGTCTGCTGCTATAAATGACTAAGCTAGTTATTCTTTTTTTGTCTTTTTTATAATTAATGGATTTTCCTTTGGGGCATTTGGTATCAGCTGCTCTTAATAACAGCAGACTGGACCAGATAAATTGTAATTCTAATTGGATATGTTTTTATCTGCATCTAGTAAACTGAACATGAACAATTCTCAGCTTTTATTCAAAAAAATATGAGAATAAAAAAGTAATGGAATTTTTACAGGTTAGATGAGGGAAGTCCTTGTATAAAATTTTCTTTTTAGTTTTTGCTGAAGTATAAAAGAGCAGTAGCTAAGAAACCCTGATTCAACCAGCCTTTAATTCACTATGATTTTGATTATAATAAAAGTTTTATTTTTGTGGGAATCTCTAAACCTTTAGGCATACACATTCGGTTTCATAAAAGCTGATTATTGCAAGTAACTTTGATGAACTGAGATTTTCCTTTTCTTTCTCTGGCCTTGTGAGCTACTGATTAGTTTATTTTGACTCTCCGTGGTGAAATTCAGGTGTTGAATGTTTACTGTAGGATTGTACTGTACATTTGAGAAAGCTAGCAGGAAGATGTCACTGAGTGCCTTTCTGAAATATCAGTTGTCCTGAAGAATGATTTTGTTTTACAGAAATGGAACATCGGTCAGTTAAAAAGGCTGGTATTGAGGTACAGGAGACAAAAGGTTAGTCTGATTCATAATGAAAATGAAGGGATCAGTATGTTCACATAGACTAGGGCTGCTTCTGCCAAGCTGAAGGGACAAAATGCTGACTACTTTGACTGTTCTATTTTTTGTGAGTTCCTATAGGAAGCACTAGAAGGAAGCTTGTAACACTGTTACCTGGTAGATGCTATTTCACAGCCAACCTAAATATTTCGTTTCCAGTGATGAAAAGTGCTTCACTATCACAGAATAAAAATTTTACTAGTAGGTTAATTCCATTCTACCATCTGGTATGGTCCAGATTGGTATCTGTGGCAGCTCCCTTAGATGCAGAAATAGCTCTAAGATACAACTGTGACAGTTACTCCCCAGCACTCTCCCCCGCTCTACAACCCTCCATCACCAAAAAAAAAGAGTTATTTAAAACAACAATTGGTATATATTCCTGTGTAGTCTTTTAGTACACAGCCTTGTCAGTCACATCATATGGCAAGAAATACTATTTTTTTCTATTTACATTTGTTCCCGTAGATTTACTAGACTTTTTATTTATTTAATCTGCATGAAAGTGAAAAAAAAAAAAAAGGAAAAAGGAAATTAAAGCATATAGGAACAATAAAACAATATAAGGAGACAGTACACACAGAGGAGATTCAAAGGACAAAAACACCAATTAAGGTAGATGAAAAGTAATTTTAACCATTTGTATTCTATTATGTAGCTCATTTCCCTTTCAGAAAAACAGTACCACATTATGGTTCTATTTATAAAGGCATTTAAAATGTTCAAATGTTCTTAACTGGTTTTCTTTGCTTAAATTCAGAGCTTATGTAGTTTGCTTCAGCCATGTATACACAGACAGAGAAAAGTCAAAAAAATCCCAACTGCCATTTGAAAGCATATAGAATAAAGTAGAATAAGGAAGGTTAATGAAACAATCACTGTTATCCTTTTATTTTATCTCCATTGATACACCAGCCTGCCTGAAGCACTCAAAAGGGAAGTGTTGACTTCACAGCGTGCTGTATATCTAGGGATATGTAAATGCCTTTTGGCTTTCTTTAGCTGACATTTCTAATGTCATAAAGAAAAAATGCAATAGTAACACCAGGGTAAGAAAAAGATTTTAAGTAACAATATCTAAAACTGTTTAGAGTAGGTTGGCTGAAATTAACATATTTCAGCTCCACTGGGAGAAAAGAGCCAAATGGACTTTGTGTCATCTGCTTAATAAATGGAGAGGAGTGGCCCGCGCTCTCACAGCCTCCTGGTGATAGACTGTTACTAGTGCTTGTACTATTGTGACACGGGGGAAAATATATGGAGAAGGTAACTTTGCCCAGAGGTGGGAAAGATGGTGGAGGAGAATCTTCCTTAGCAGTAACTACTTCTTGAACAGACAGCGTGTTTTCATTGTGTCATTATTATCCTTGTACTTGTGGTAACAGTGATATTGTTTATCATTGTATTAGTGTTGAGTGTAAACTGAACCATTTGCTACTCCTTCAGAGTAGCAAATCATTTTAATGTAGAACATAATTTTAATTTTGATACAGAATCAACACAGTGTTGATTGAAAGTGTTTGTGAAGCAGCTACTTGTTAAGACATGCTGTTCAGTCTGAATTCAAAATACATAGCTAGACAGTTTTACTTACTAAAAGTTGTCACAAAGCATTTGCAACATCATAAAGGTTTTTCTGAAATAGTTTTTCTCCTTGTGGGTATAGAGTTAACAAATTAGTCAGCAATGACTGAATGCAGTTTTCAAAAGCTCTCCAGATTTGTAGAACCAAAATTCCTTCATGGAATGTAACAGTTCTGAAAATTTATCCCTTTGGCACTTATTAGAAAGTTCTTTAAACTTTTTCTTTGTGTTTATGATAATATGATGTATACTGGCTTTCTGTATTTCTTGTGGAAATGTTTTTGTCAAAAGGAGATGTTTAATTGATGTGACACTACACAGTTATTTGCAAAAATGGATCATTGGGGTAGTTTCCTGTATTTTAAATAGTTGATACTTTTTGGGACAAAACTGACACATCGCCTTTCCTCATTTGAGAAAAGGGGAGGGAATCTTTGCTAGTGAGTGGTATCATTCAGACTTGCTCTTCCCTTTATTTGGGATAACATCAGCAAAAGCCAAAAATGTCTCCATAAGCATTTGTCTTTTGTTTCCTTGTTACAAAGCACTTAAGGTATCCTAGCTTGTTGTTTCTTGTAACACCTTGTTCTGCAACAGCTTGATGCATATGGATTATATATGGAAATTGTTTTCTTTTTAAGAATCAGAAACAATTGCTGAAGCCAGATTGAAAAACAAACCAGAATCAAGAGACCCTCTAAAGAATATGGATAAACAACACTTGGTCCAACAAGCCAGCAGCACTGGAGTTTCCTTTGTTCTTATTACAACTCTTCTTATTATCCCTGTTGTTGTCCTGCTGGTAATTTTAGTATTTATTCGGTGGAGGAAGACAACTGTCTATGGAGGTAACTGTGAGTAACTGTTCTGGAGAACAGGCTTTTATTATTCCAGTTCCAAATATCACTGAACGCTGGTGGGTGAGGGTGTGAAGAGAGCAGCTCCCTGTGCCTTTGCCCTCCTGAACAGTTGCAGTGGTGCTGCATGCAAACTTACAGCTTGGCAGAGACACTGCACCTGCAGCCCCCTGAGCCTTTAATAGTGCATCTCAAGCACCTCTTCAGAACATGTATCAAAAACTTTAATTGGTGTCTAGGCGAAAACTGGTATTTCAGAAATTACTAGAATAATTTAATGTTGTATTGTCTAGAATTCAGAAATTTTAATACTGCAAGCATAGTTTGATTTTTTAGTATGGGATATTTAAACTGCTGAGAACAAAAGACTCCATATGAGTATCACAGAGATAAAAGCAAATGGAAATCAGGTACCATTACAAGAGATTATGTATTATTGCTCTCTCCTACCTAGTCAGTTCTGTGAGTCAGACATGCTTCCATAGTGCACCTTAATCCATAGCTCTGAAAGCTTTAATTGGTACTTAGAAGTTATGTAAATGGTTCTAAATTTGTATTGTATAATAACATTATTTTTCATAAATTGGCAGACTGCAATAGGCATTTGACCACTAGACTTGTTATTTTGTAACATAAAATTGTTTTATCAAGATACTTTCATCCAGAGAAGAAAATGTACATGGAGTACACAACACACTGCCACTGCCACTGGTCAGGACCTACTGTGACAGAGTAGGCCATTCAGCAATCTAATATGGCTAAGCAACTGAATTGGATGTATTTTATTTGAAGATTTCAGCATACAGCTTCCTGACTTTTGTATTCAAATGTGTTAGCATACCAAATGTGCTAGATAGCATATCAAATGCTAACACTCTAGTCTATTGCAGTACTGCCATAAATGACTTCTTAGAGCTGCTGACTGGTTTGTTGAATGTCTGTGATTTTTATCAAAAAATACAGGTACTTATTTGATCACAGAACACTGGGAGTTTAGCTTATTTTTGAAATTTACTTTATTTTTCAGCTGATGGAGAACGTAAACTTGATTCTAGTTCAGGCAGAATTTTAGGCAGACTTAGAGGTAAGTAGTCACTGAAGATGTTTTCAAATGCAGTAACTGGAGGCTTTTTTCTGTATTCATGTTGACTAACAGATTTATTGGAACTTTCTCAAAGGAGGGATTGGGGGCAAAGATCAGGGGTTTTTGAAATTTTCTTTTACAACAACTTCTATCTGTCATTATCTGCCCACTAAAGAGGATGAGTCACTACCAGTGGGAGAGCAGGAGCTATAATGAATTATTGTGGATCTGGTGGATGAAATGAAGCACTTTGAAACTAAGGGCAAATGGGTAGGAACACCAGTAACCTGTGTAGAATTAATGAAATAATGGATGCTAAAAAAGCATAGTCTGAAACTTCTAAGATTAATTTTCTTCTTCTTCCCTATTATATACACCTAACTTTTTTGTGCTGAACCTTTAAAAACAGTTTCTGGAAGGACACTTAAAAGAATCACCACTATACTGTTTAATTAGTAGATAGATTTTTATTCCCCCCTTACAGTTAAAGCAAACCTTATGAAAATCCTTTCCTTTCCATAGGGAAGGGCGGTGGTGGAATTAACCTTGGGAACTTCTTTGCAAGTCACAAAGGCTACAGCCGAAAAGGGTTTGACCGGCTGAGCACTGAAGGAAGTGATCAAGAAAAAGATGAAGATGATGGCACTGATTCCGAGGAAGAGTGTTCAGCATCTCCACTGCCACCAGCACCTTCATCATCCTGAAACTAACCTTTGAGTTCTCCATTATATGGTTCAACCCAGAATGTCAGATTTCTTTTCCCTTAAGCACGTTTAAGATCTTGTATATTTAATTGTAAACTGTTCTAGTCTGTGTGGGGCTGTACACTGGTTCCTTTAATTTTTGTTTGGTTTTAGTTATGTTTTTTAAGTGAAGGAGTATATGGAAATTCCATATCAGTGCCGTTGGTTTTTATGTGAACATCTTAATAAAGCAAAATCTTCTAATTGCAGGACTGATTTAAAGCAGTAGTATTTTATCATCAAATATGGGGATCTTGTAAATAAGTCTTACTATCTGCTTCATCAAAATATTTTTTCCATAATTGTTGAGTTGCCAATTTCTGTTTTGTGCCTTTCCTCTTCAATGTCCTTAACCTGTTGCATTACAGAGAATATACAGTGCCACAAGAAAATGAAGCTGCTAAGTCTTCTTCTATTTTTTTAAATCACTAACATGATATTGCATTGAAGGAAATAAAAAAGTCTCTATTTAATTTTTTCTTCTTCCTAACTTGATGTGTTTCTGGAATGTCTTATTTTTAGATGGTATCACTGTTAGAACACTATTTTCAGAAGCTGAATGTTATTTGTGTAATAAAGTATTCGCAGAGCATTGGCTGTCAGAGTGTACTTTGGAATTTTTGCTTGCATTTTTTTGTATATGACTTTTGTAAAAGTTACAGGGGGCACTTAACAGTAAAAATTTTAATGTGTTCTACCAGCAGAGAAAAAAAAATACTATTTTGTATGGAAGCTGGAAAAATATTTTGCTATGTCACAAGGTTGCTTTTGGTTGTTTTTTTTTTCTTTTTTTTGATTAATAATCTGCATACATGTACTAAGTCAACCTTAAACATCTAAACAGGGATTTTACTTGTATAATAAAACTGCAAGGTATTTCCTTAATAAAACACATGGTCACAGCTAAGAGGAAACCTGTGTCTCAAATGAAATATGCAAATTAGTCAGGGTAGGTATCTAATATTACCTGATTGGAAGTACTGATTTTCTTTTTTCTCCACACTTTCTTTTTCATTCATTCAACAGGAACCCTCAGTCCTGTAATGAGCTCTCTCATTTAACAGCAGACTTACGGAAGTCCTGCTGGATAATAACCCTCTCTGTGTGAGTCATCTAGAGTGTGAATCATTGTGTAACATCATTATGACTAATCAGTCCAGTTTGAGGATCAGAGCATAATTAATGTTCTTTTAAAACTGCTATTATGAGTAGAGTGTACACAGCTGTAATTGCCACAGGGTTTTATGAAACAGTTTTCATTATCTTCATTGCAGGTGTTGTAATAGGCTACTGCTGGCATTGAGATTGGAAAATAGGCTTTAAGCTCCTTGTGGTGGTTTTGCAAGGTCTATGGGGGAATAAGGGTAATGATAGTGGACAAAAATGTAAGGTTTCTTCCCCAGCAAGATTTTATAAATCCCCTTTTTCTGGAAAAAAAAAACCTGAAAAAAACCAAAACCCCAAACTTAAAATGCATTACAAGCTTGTTTTTTCTCTAACATACAGCAAAATCTCCAGGATAGCCATCTGAAATGCTGGAGTACAGGCACAGTTTCATGTGAAGAGTATTTAGTGCATACTCTTAAGTTGCTTCCTCTCCTGCAAATTTTGTTTTCCTAATGTTACAAGGAAAACTGTGTGTTTCTTTCTCACCTTTGAAAGCAAAGCAGTATTATTTTTGGCAGTGGTCTTGATCCTTGTGTATATGAATAAAAATAATTCAGTTGGGAAGAATCCTCTGAAGCTGTCTGCAAAAATGCCCAGTCACTAGTCTACAGGAACTTTCCAGTGACAGCAGTTAAGAAAGCTGTGGTGACACTGTTGTCATAGGTGGCATATATGCCATCAGTTCTAAAAGATCACAGGGTTTTCTCAAAGGCAGTCAATAAGGGTAAATTTTTCTAACATTTGGTTAGCTCACCTTATGTCCAAGTCATGTAGGGTGTTCTCTGCTTCCATTAGCAAAGCTCAGTGGATGTAATATGCAGCTTCCCTCTTTGTCCTTTCCTTTATTTGAGATGTAGCTCCAATTCTAGATAATGCTTTGTTGAGAGGGAATCAGCCTAACAGTTTAATTGCAAGTACAGGCTAAAATAGATTAATTGAGCTTTAATCATAATCTCAGCTCTCTGGAATTCAGACATTGGTCTCTGCAATAATCCTGGGCTGCCTAAAGAGAAGCAGGTTTAGGGAAGAGATTCCACTCTGATCTGGTGAGACCCCACCTGTAGTGCTGCATCCAGCCCTGGGGTCCCCAAAATAAGAAGGATAGAAGGATGTGGACCTGTTGGAGTGGGTCCAGAGAGGGCCACAAGGACAGTCAGAGGGCTGAAGTACCTCTCTTGGAGTTTTTTGGTCTGGACAAAAGAAGGCTCCCCAGAGATCTCATTTTGGCCTTTGAGTGTTTAAAGCAGGTTTATGAGAAAGATGGAACTTTTTTACCAAGGACTATAGTGATAGGACAAGGGGGCAATGGTTTGAAACTGAAAGAGGGAGATTTAGATTGGATATTAGAGAGAAATTCTTTATTCTGAGCATGGTGAGGCACTGGCATAGGTTGCCTAGAGAAGCTGTAGATGCCTCATCCCTGGAAGTATTCAAGGCCAGGTTGGATGGGGCTCTGAGCAACCTGGTCCAGCAGGAAGCATTCATGCCCATGGCAGAGGAGTTGAATTAGATGATCTTTAAGGTCACTTTCAACCCAAGCCATTCTGTCATTTTTAATAACTGCATAGGCAGGCCATCAACTACTTTCCAG
The DNA here is from genome assembly GCA_013397555.1 of Urocynchramus pylzowi. Lineage (NCBI taxonomy): Eukaryota > Metazoa > Chordata > Aves > Passeriformes > Fringillidae > Urocynchramus > Urocynchramus pylzowi. The sequence goes on from VZRH01007535.1 coordinate 117,789, forward strand.
CAGCAATCAAATTTCAGCACCTCAGGTTTCATGCTCTTAATTTTGTACAGGTGCAATGGTAAAATTGGAACACCTGAACCTGCTTGAATGCACTGAATGTTCTTTGTCTTTTATTAAAGCTGCATCTTAAGAAAACAATGTACCAGAGACTCCATACTGCAATAGAAAAATTAATGTTAAAAGGAAGATACAAGCTTTCTGAATCACAGTTCTCATTTTAATAAGCCAGCAGACCATCCTCCATCCTAACAGATTCTGTATGCTAATATTACTTATTGTATTAAAAGTTGAATTCTGGTTATTCAGTCTAAACTTTAGAGAGCATGTTTAAATTAGTTCTCAGCAGTTGCTCCAGATAAGACTATGCTTTAATGAAGAACATGTAATTGCACATTTTAAGATTTAAAAGATGTGGTACTACCTTCCATGGGTTGTTGATTAATCTTTTCTTTAGCCTTTTTAAGAAGGAAGAATCTTGGCTATTGTAGGGGCTGAATATTTTCATTAAAATTAAGCTGACCAAGTAGCTAAGCACCTTTCTGTACTGTATTAAGCATCTCCCTGTTTTAAATAGTCTGACCCATGGGAAGTCTTACAGGGTTATGGGAAGATGGTTGTGGTCCACTGGCAAGTGGCATCGGGTAATTTTTGTTACCTTTTTGTGAACCTGAAGTAAGTGAGGGCAGACTGCAAGGTGCCATGAGGAGGATGCACTGACCTATAACACACAGATTGCCACCCACATCACCTGAAGGTGTCCCAATTAATTGAAATCACAATCCCAATTAAGCAGCTGTCCTTTCCACCAAGTATCATTATTTGTAAATTGATTCCTTGGGAAGCATCTTGGTTAAGTAGATTTCTAATCAAGTAGTGCACTGTAGAGTTAATGAGGACTTGTAGATGATTGTGGTGAATTGCAAAAGCTTCTTCCTTGCCAAAACTAGATTTATTTTTTACCAGAGTCTTTAGCTCAGTAATGGCTGTCATGCTACAATGGGTTAGGATTAAACATGTGTCATGTTACAGAGAAAGGGCTTGGTGATTTTTAGGTTGCCATTCAAATACACATGTGAAAACTTGTTTGAAAGACTTCATATGTATTAGCAGTAAAGTTGTGGGGACCATCAGTGTTGAGCAATTCAAGAGCAACTTTATTATTTAATAACTTAATTGCACATTATGACATACTTTAAAATTTTAAAGACTATGTCATTATATAGTTCACAGTTTGTATGGATTCCTGTATTATCCTAAAAAACTAGAAAAACAGAATGAAATATTCAAGTAAATTAAAAATCAGAACTGAAATTAAGCCACTGTATTTTCTATGTAAAACAAATGCTAGTGAACCCTACAGTTTTAGCACCCTGATTTGCCTTTACCTGTTGGGGTTTTCAGATTCTTAAATGTGAAAATATTTTTATTTTTTATGTGAATTATCAAAATTTGTTAGTAAAATTTACACTGTAACTGCTCTTTAGGCTCTTCTCCAGTAATGGGGAAAAATTAAGATTTGCCTGTACAGCTAAGCATTACTGGTAGAAGAAAAGAGGGGAGCAGACATTGTAGAGGAGAATTTAAAATCTACTTATCAAAGCAAAATCTGCAAACTTCTTGCTGCTTCTGGACATGGTGGCCAAAAAACCTAAAAGAACATTCAGCTGGCATTGTTAGACACGTATTTTGGAGAGATACTGCACGGTAGTCAATCTGGAATCTGCACTAGATTTTTTCTAAATACTACAGGTCATGAAGGCACTTTATTTTACTGTTTCTTTATCTCCATTCCACTCATATTTCTTAATAATGAATTGCATGTAAAGCATGACATCCTGTATAGCTCTTAGAAAATATACAGATTATGTATGGGCAGGATTCTTGTAGGGCACTGTGCCAAAGTACTGGTTTAAAGACACAGTAATTTTTTTTTCCTAGAATGTAGTCAGTGGTAACAGTTCAGCAAACTAGGGAAACTGTTAATTACAGACTATACTTATTCTTCTGAGACATATGAGAAACCTAAATTTTCTACTCTTTTTAATTACAAATGAAGATTTTTTTCAGAATGGAGATTAGGCAACTGCCAAAGAGGCTGAAGTTGGTGCTACATGTTATTTAGGGTTTCAGGGCAGAACCCTGCCCTTTCCACTCCAATTCTCAGTGCTCTGAGTACCTTCTCCCCTCTGTTATTGCTTCCTTCAACCATGACATATCCTAAAACAGCTGCTCAAGAGAAAATTACTTTCAGGAAAAAGGGCTGAATTCCACAACTCTGCCATGTTTCCTCGGGTCTGCTCCCGGGTCACACACAAGGAAGTGGAGGCATGGCGTTACTCCAGGCACTTGCCTGGGAGTTCCTGCTCACAGCAACCAAGGTGTAATGACGAGTACTGAAGGGTGCTTGGAAGGTGTAAGGCTGTACTGAAAATTGACCACAGTTGGTAGCTATGGTATAAAACCACCTAAAGCACAAGCAGAGTGTTTTTGTACTCTGGCTCACATGACAGGTCAGTCACGCAGCCTTCACAAAACGCAGGTCACGCTGCTCTCAGAAAAGTATTCACGCTCCCGTGATTATCGATAATTCGATGTGAAAATTACCGAAAACTGCTGCGAACGTCGTTTCGGATAGAAGCCCTCGGAAGGGCAGGGCGGCGGCGGCTCCCGCGGACCCAGGCTGCCACCGTGCGACCGAGGCTCCAACACAAACCCCGAACGTCTCCCTCTGGAGTCGAAACCACCAAAGCGAAGACTCTAAAAAAATTGTTTGCCGGCATGGCACCGTAACTATGCGCTCTGCTTTCCTTCTTGGTCTTTTTTTCTGTGGGAGTGGTGGATGATGTTTCTGACTAGGTAAAGATTCAGAAACAATCTGGTGGGGAAGCACAGTTATTATTTACTGCATAGCACTGAAACCCTGCACAAAACAGAACGCATTTTCTTAAGGGCTTTTCTACTGGGGCTTTTATCACTGTGTCTGCCAGCTTTGTGAAGAGTAATGAGTGTTTTTTGCAGTTTGTCTGGAATCTGATATGGTGTTACTCACTCTGTACAGAAGGGGGAAGTGAGGCATAAGGAAATTAAAGGCATCAATTGCTAAGAATAATCAACTAATTTTAGGTACTGAATTAGTGAAATCTGATTTATTCCCTTGGATATCACTTTACATATTCAAGGCACCAATTCTTGCCACCAGCTGCAGCTCTGAATGCTCCAGTTAGCTGATGAGTTTTGAGATGCTTCTCAAGCACCCAAAAAAAGGCTCACCCATGTGAGTAATGTGTAGTACATGGTAATACAGAATTACAGAAACTTGTTTCCAACTGATCTGCTCATCTCTGCACCAGCAGTCTATAACAGGGCAGAACTGCCTGGCAGTGGGGACATGTTGTATTTCCTACAACAGTTATTGTTTACTGGCACACCTACTTCTGCTACCAGTGCAGCAAGGTTGCTGCAGATCCCTTCATTTACACACAAGCTGAAAGGAAAACTGACCAGGGGATGCATCTCTCAGGATTAGCTGCTCCAGAATCAAATGCTTTAGAATTCAGTTTACTGTCTGGTTACTTCTATCTGAAGAGCCTTCCTTCAAATTAAAGCTTTTGGTGTCCTGCTTTTCATTCAAAGTTTCTAGACAGTTTTGTTACCAAGATATAAACAGCAAGCCTGCAGGTCTTCTAATAGGCACAGAAGAGTATAGTACCCATTTCTTGAAGACACTGCTAAATCTTGATTCCTTGTGTCAGTTTTGGCCAAACAGTGTTTCTTTTCCATTTTCCAGTGATGTTCTTTATGTCAGTAGTTTGAAAACCATGTATTTTATTTCAATGAACCTCCCCCTTGCACAGAAGGCCACATTTCAGTGCACTGGTAAGTCACTAATGCCTGCCTGTTAATATAGTAGATCAAAATTACCAGGAAGCCTGAACAATCAGCAATATGTTAAATGCACACAGTATGTTAAATGTTTCTGTGTTTTCCCGATTACTCTCTCACTGCAGCATTTTCTTTCTTTTCAGTGTAGCTCTCACAACTCTACAGCACTTGTTTTACCCCAGAACTAATGCAGAAAACAGCTCTGCTGTACTGTGCACAATTCAGGAACTGACCACTTGGAGTAAGAAAAAAATAAGAGAGGCTGGTTCTCTTTTGCAGCTACTAAAGCAGAAATGAGTCTTACAAACAATGCCTTACTCTCCAGTTTTATCCTCAACCATAATATTTTCTTCAAAAGGATGATATATAAAAATAAATATTTATTCCATGTGTGCATACATACAATGTACTCAGAAAGACTCTTTCTGAAGTCTTGGTGGAGAAAAACTGCATCAGTAGGACTGCATTTTCAGAAGACAAAAAGTACCTTGAGTATTAATTATTTTTCATTTGAAGTTTAAGATAGGATTCTGTCATGGTGCTGAGGTCTTTTCTCACACAGATGCAGCCCATGATATTAAAGACATACTGTACTGTACATGTAAATTTCTGCAGGAGGTAAGTACTTAATCAGCCTTGATGACCACATCTAATTGCCTAAAATTTAATGAAAACTCCTAATGAATAGTACTTTCCTCCACCTGTGTTATAAGTCACATGACATTCAGGAGCAGAAATGAGAAGGAACACACAAATTCAGAAAGCAAGATAAGTAAATCTTCCACAGCATCATCCATAAGTTGCTGAATTCCTCAATTCAGTTTTCTGCTAGTTTTCTTCATGTCAATCCTCTACAAAAAACCCAAAAACAAACCAAGAAAACAACAATAACAAAAAAAACCAAACCAAAACAAAAAAAAACCCAACAACAACAAAAATTTACTTCCACTTATCAGTTTTCCATGTGACTAAATTCCTGTGTTGCTGACTTTGAGAAACAGTCTTCTCAGCAGGAAGCCCAGACCAGTAACAACTTACTCAAGGATATCAGAGAATAAATTAATACCACTGCTTCACCTTTTATAGCCCACTGTCCATGGAAAATCTCCCAACATGCAAAGGCTCAGTGAAGAGGTAACTGTAATGGAGAAACCAGATGTTGGTGGAAAAAGCACATATTAATATTAAATGCTCTTAAGATTTTTTCATGTGCCTGAGATATTAAAACTGCCTACACTAGTAGACTTTTGATGAGCAGGGAACAGCTGAAGCCCTCATTGTTTCATGCATAGAACACTACATGTATTTGATTTTGGCAGTTTTATTGTTTTGAGATATCTTAAATGGATTAGACTAGAAATTAAAAGTTGTACAAGTCAGATGCTGCAGCTTCCCAGAATGAATAGAAAACTGCTATGTAACAGGAAAAGGAAGACACAAGCTTCTCTGTAGTGGAGGGAAAATTTAAACCAACTTGCTTAGGTTTAATTCATCTCACAGTGCACAGTAGGAATGAGTCATCCAAGGATTAAATGGAAAAGGTTGTTACAGTGAAATGATGCATTGTGTCCTGAGAGGATAAGGCATGGCCACATTGCCATTCTACCAACAAAATCTGGAATTTAAATGCATGATCAGAATATGTGCTTTTACTAGTGCTTTTTCTTAACACCCAGACAAATTAGATAGATACCTGAAGCACTCTTAGATTCATAAAGGAGTAAAGTGGATTGGGCTAAGGAAGTTGGAGCTATTCAATTTCTTTTTTCAGTTTGCCACAGTAGTTCCAAACTGCTTGGCAATGAAATGTGATAGAAGACTATGCTTAAGTATCCTCTGTCTTTGTCTGCAGGGTCCAACAAGGTGAAGGCCATTGCTCTGGCTTTTCAGTGCTTGGTTCAATGCAATGATCTTCTCTCAGCTCAGACTCATGTTTACCATCTGCTGATTCTTGGTCTTTGCAGGCAACAGGTGGAATCTGTACAGAAGACATGGTATCTCTTTTGTGGGCATTTATTTCTTTTCCAGCAACAGAGTCTGCTTGGCTTGAATTATTAGATCTTTCAGATAAGCCAATATAGTCGTGATCAAAAACTACTGCACCTTGTAGAATGTAATGGTTGCCTGTAAAAGGAAAGTAGCCATTAGTTCAGATCTCTGAAGCCATACTTGAAATATTAGTGAGGTGCTAACTTTTCAAAACAATTTCCAAAAGAGGACGAGAATGTTTGAATCACAGCAAACTGATTATGTGAATTTCCCAATTTCACTGAGGATCAAATGTTTGGCATCTCATTACATCCACAAAATAATCCCTGTGATGATCCACATTTAGAGCTTTTCTTAGCTAAGACAATGATTAGCTTAATGTCTATCTTAGTCACCTACTGAACTAATGCTTGAATACAACTATTAGCTTGAATCAATGGACATGTAGATTCTTTCATTTTATGCATGAACATGGATAAATGTGGTTTCTTCACACTCTCGCTGTGGGAAATCTTAGTTCAACATGCAACAGGCTTCCTTAAACCATAAAATGTTTAAAAAGTAAGTAAAGTAGGTAAGTTTAAAAAAACCAAAAAAACTACAAAAACAAAACAAAACAAAAAAAAACCCCAACCAAACCCACCAAAAAAACCCACCAAAATCTATCCCACCCAAGACCAAGACAGTCACTTCCTGAAAAAGGGAATTGTACACTTCCACACTGCTTCTGCAGTATTCAGCAGTAAACATATTAGGCTCTAATACTACAAAGCCCACTACTTTCACGTTTTTATACAGTGACACAATTTACCAAAAGTTATTGTAATAGCTGTTCATTATCTACATGCTTGATACGCGTATGACTTCCTCCTCATGCATCAGCAACACAATGAGGAACCAGAAGGCACTGAGTGATCATCCAAAAAAAGCAGAGACCTCCTGACATGACATGAAATCAGTACCTGAATTACAAAATCCATAACTGATGACTGACATAAATATTTCAGCTTGTTACATGAAATTAGTTTCAGCTTTGCAAATCCCTGATCTTTAAGAGGTGATGGATGAAATTACCATCTCAATGGTAATTTATCTATTGGTATATATCAATCAAATGATATATATATCTATCAAATGGTAGTTTATCTATTTCCAAGAACCAAAGTTGGAGCACATGTGCCAATAGGGTGGGAATTGTTCTGTTCTTCAAGAACTCTGAAGTAAAAAGCAGCTTGTTCTGTGACAGTAGTCTTCTGTATACCAAGTATTTAATTTTTTTGAAAATACCTCTGGTGACTCAAAGACAGCATGAGCAGAAAAGAAACAGCTGCCACTGTTTAACTGCAAAAGGGCATGCTGAATATGTAAGACCAAGAGCAGAAGTTGGTTATCCAAATCTTTGGAAATTTCTAGCCATCCTACCACAGAGCATGACAATTCTATTTACTCTGGTAAGAGAAACGCTGACTTCTTTAATAGGACAATTTAAAATTAACTATTCCAAAATCAGTTCCCTGATAGTAGTCTTTCTATTTTAAGGCTTTAGAAGACACTCCAATGTTGTAAAAAAAAAAAAAAGTTTCCATTGCACAAGCAAAATTAATATGAATCCTGCCTACACCAAAATACAAATAGAGTCAGAAAATGCTCCTTGAATACAGGTCAGACTGCTTATACTTCTAGCATGTTCTTATACTTCTATCAGCCAGCATGACTAGATCCAAGCCAGTGATTATAACCACCTTTAATAAAGGCTATTTTTAAAAAGACTTTGAACATTATTCATGAGATCTGTTCCATGCTCTGCATAGTTTGATGTCACTCACACTCACTATTCTCCTTACTTAGCTATTACATTATTGTGTGTGCTAATATAACTCCCACTGGTTAGTGAATTATACTTTTTCATTCTAATAACATAACACCACAACAGAGAAGTTAAAAAAAAAAACAAAACAAAAAGCCCAACTATTTTTACATATATAAAAATACAAACTTAAAAACAATTATATACACCTTTTTCACTGGACCCTCTTATATATGGCTTGAGGTGAGACATCTTGATGGGTCTTTTCAGCCTGGATCCTGTGGAATCTCTTAATATTGCACAGCCATTTTCTGTGATGTAATCTATGATACAAGGACCAATCCATTCTGACTGGAAACGACCATCTTTCCACCAGTTTTTTCTTTGCCTGAGGACTTCATGACCAACTTTAAGTTGAAGGGTATTTAATTGTTTTGACTTCCTTTTGACTGTGATTTTGGTTCTGATTTTTCGTTCATCTGAAGTTTTTTTATCTGCCTATAGAAAGATAAATGTGAATTACTTTTTTTTTTCCAAAAGTAATCATGCAATTTTGTAGCACTGGTTAACAGTACTTAAACATGACATTGAGTGGTTTTAGATGTGTGTAGTTTGTAATTATGTGGGACTGACAAGTGATGAAGAAATTGCTTTTATCTTCATAAATCACTACTCCATAGGCAATAGTTTTCAACTTCTTCATTCTGCCCTCTAAGTCACACATAGTGAACTTCTGAAAATAAGTCTCTTTAAAAGTTACTGCCTCCAAATACATATGTGTTACACTGAAATTAAGGGATCACAGGGAAGGAAAACAAACTAAAAACCACCACTCAACCCCCCCACATTATTTTAAAAGATTAGTTATACTTTATGCCTCAGACCTTTTCATCTTTATCTTCAGTCTTCTTACTAGTAAAATTCAAATACCTAACACTTACCTGGCAACCTGAGGTTTTGTCTTCTTCCAGTGCTTGACTGAGTTTTTTAGTTGCTTCAAATATTTTGGCAAAACTACTGTATTCTCCTTCCACACATATATTCATGGGCTCAACAACACGTGGGTTACGGTTGAACATTTGGAAATATGGGGTGTTTTGATCTGGCTCCTATTTATATGGGGACCAAAAACAAGCAAATTTAGCATACACCTTTGCAGACATTTTGGAGGACTTCAGTCAAAAGAAGAAGAATCTTCACATACCAAATTTGTCAAATTGAAAGCATAGGCTATAGCAGATAAATGTTCATCCCAATCATTTGGATGGTCTATGCAATACTTGTTAAGGAAAGTTGTGATTGTCTTGGACATTCTTTCATTTACATCATGTGTCTGAGGATAAGACAATACAATTTGCTTCATTCCAAACAGTGCAAACAGTTCTTCATTTATCTTCAAAAGAAGAACACAATTAGTGAACATTTCTCCTGTTTTGTATCCCATTTCAAGTAAAAAAGCTCAGATAGATTTCCACCCCTTTGGTTGATATGATGGTGACTGGGAAAAATCTTGCATACATATTGGCACAGAACATACAAAGTCTGTGAATGAGAGCCAAAGCATTAATTAAGTAGGGCTTAGGAGCCAGTGACTGATGGTTCCTAACCATATTTTTGCCACTTAACTCAATCTGTCATTACCTCCATGTCACAATCTGATGACTTCATCATCTCTCCTAGGAACAAACTGGGGTACTTCCTTTATAATCACTATATGCCAAAGTCAAAAATACCCCTAGCTATTGCTATACTGGGCAATATGGAGGAATGACATACATCAGAAAATGCAGTGTACAAATTTATGCCAATTCAAGTGAGTAACAAAACCTACCAGGAAATGATTTTACTTTGCTCTATTTATAAAAAACAAAGTCCTGGAAAACACTGCATAGCATTACAATTGCAAATAATTGGTTTGACATTTTTTGTATTGTGCAAACGTCTTCACTTTTTCAATTAAAGAAAAAAAATACTAAAGTTTTTATCAAAAAAATTCTAAAATTCAAATCTAATATAAGGGAAAATGTATTTTTCTTGAGAGGAAAAAAACAACAACAACAAAAAGCGATTAAGCAGCCATGTAAATAATTACCTGATAAACAAGCTCCTTCCCCTGATCAATAGGCATCTTTTGAGGTGGCCCATATAAGAAAAACACATTTATGATTGCCTTAGCAATTTCAGCTGCTGAAGTGTCATGCAGGGGTAAGATAACAGTCCATCTTGTAAACAAATCTGTCATAATTATGATGTATTTGTGACATCTGTTGGTAACATTGAAAGGTCCTATTAGCTCTATAGTGACTGCTGTCCATGGGTCCTCTGCTTTGATAGGGTGTATTTTGGGCACTCTGGTGGCTATGTTCTTTGCCACCTGGCAATGCCGGCAAGCATGCACCTAGAGAAGACATCAGGGAAGGTGTTATCAAAGAAAAGTGACAGTGAGGTGATGACAACCACCAGCATCACAGATCTCCACTATTTCTCTGTAAATCAGGTCAGACCAGGCAATGCAAAACTTTGCATTTATCACTTTTCTTACAATTTTTTACCCTTATATTTTTCAGAAACAGCATAAAACCAAAATAAAACCAAACAACACTGAAGGCCAGGAGAGGGACATGTAAAAGAACTCATAGCTGAATTCTCTCCATTCTGAAAGCACTGTGCCCTTTCAAGTCCACAGTACAAATTTTAAAATCCATTACTATCTGTAAATAATAAAGGAAGTAGGAAGCAACTGGGAGTGAAAAGAAGTCCTAATCGTTCCCCCTTTGGCTCATCTATGTGGCTGTGGCTGAAAAACACTGTTTATATTAACACTGTGAATATACATGGAAGTATACATTATCTTCCATGCACAGCTTAATCTACAGGACAGAGCAACTTTGTCCAATCTAAATTGAAAGGAAAGACTCATTTCACTTCATGTAACAGTTGCACAAGAACTCAAAGTATTCACATCCTGCAGCAAGCTGCTAGCAACAGTAATTTGGCCTTAAAGAAAATTTACATAGTTTCCTGAAGGATCAAATTCTGCTAGGGATTCCTGCACCTGTATCTTTGGGTGGAGGAGAAGGAACTTTCTCAAGCTTTGATGTGTTTAACTATTTCCTGAACACAAATTATTGTAAAGCAGAGACACCATTTTCATATTCTTATCTGCTAGTGATACTCTGGTCACAAATCCTTGTGATGGCACATTGCATTCTAAGAAAGATATGTGAGAGTCCTTGCACAAGAAATCTCTCTCAGGGACTGGATGTGCCCTGCCTACCAAAAGAGATTATGGGTCCCTACCACACCATAGTGGTGTGCAAGCCAGTAGTAAAAGAGTAAAAAGTAGTATGAGAGTAAAAAGAAACACCGTGCATTGCCAAGATGACCAGTTGCAGTGTGATTGCAAGCTTACATTTCCTCCTTGTGAAACAGCCTGGGCACTTGATGTACCAAAGTTCACAGGATTCCAAACATTTGTAACAGACTACATAAAGTATCCTGTAGCTATGAAGCCATACCCACTGCTTGACATCATTTGTTACTGAGGTCCAGTAGTAATTAGACTCCACTAAAGTCAGTGTCCTTGATATACCATGGTGGGTGCCAGCAGCATTTTTGTGGCATTTCTCCAGGACCTTTTTCTTCTCTTCATCTGAGACAATTACCAGGCGCATTTGTTTTCTGTCTTTTCCAACATAGAACAACTTGTTTTCTGAAAGAAGTACCAGCAAATTATAAGCAAGTGCTTTGTCTTCTGTTTAGTTTACTAAACTACTGAGCATGACTCAGAATAGAATTTATTACAGTAAGTTCACTTTTGCAAACATTTTTTTGTTTAAAAACATTTAAATTATGTCCTCCGAAGAGCCATTAGTTCAGCCATGTTTATTATCTGGACACAAGGAGTTACAAGGGCAAGTCAGAATGCAAACAGCATTCCCACAGGAAATCTGACTGAAACACAAACTAACACTGGGGTTGGAAAGGGGAAGTAGGAGTGTTGAAACTGTTGTTTGTGAAGCAATTGGGTGCCTGCCACTAACCTGACACTGATAGGCAAAGATTTAACTCCTCACTGCCTTCTCCCTACACAACACTGGCAGTTTTGATGGGATTGAGACAGCACAGCAGACTACCATGGCTCATAAAGGCTCATGTATCTCCCAGAGCTGCAATTAAGTCAGGAAAGGCCTGCAGGCTCTTGGGTGACTGAGGGCAAAACTGTCCTTGTACTTATGCAAGCCATCTCCCAGACTGGATGGAGCATTCCTTGTATCTAGCTACAGATCTATTTCCCTTTCTGTAATCCTTTCAATTATGGATTGCAGTGACTACATATCTCTACAGTAAAAAAAAACCATATAAAATAAGGTTTGGCTTTTATATAGATAAATAAACATGTCCTGGAATGGACTAAAGCAGATTGAGCTTCCATTTCTACAAACATCCTGTTATATATTAACCAGGGATTTGCAGAGCATTTGTCTCACAGAGAAAGCTTATTAAAATCACAGAATGCTGCAGAGCAAGATCTCACTTTTTTTCATATTAGCAAATCTTCACCTTAGTATCTATTTTTAGCATAATTTGAGAGAAAAGTTTTACCCTTGAAAACAAAATTTTTAGCAGCTCTCCTGATTCCACTTCTTTCACTTGACAAAGTTGTGGGATGATATTCCCCTGTTCGCTTGTAGTATGCAATCTGCTTCAGGTGGAGCCCACCACTTTTTCCACTACGAACCATTGCCAGTCTGAACAAAATGGACAGAATTTATTAGATAAAGTGTCAGAGAAGCACATTGTGAAGTTTTTACTGATTTCTTTGTAGTTCAGAGGCATCCTGGTTATGTAGCCTCTAAGAAGAGGTTACACCATCTACTATACACATCCACCATCAACTTTAGCAACAAGGAGCACTGCTTGAAACGCTAATTTTGTTCTAAGCAGAGTTGGTTTTGTCAAACTGTATTTTAAAATTTCCACACAATGGAGGCTTCCACTACACTCATTGGACAAGGAAAGGAAATGGTATCAGAGAGAAAGAAATTGCTCTTCTCATTCTTGGATACCTCTCAAATTAGGTTGTGCTTGAGACTGTACAAAGATCCACCTTAGCTGAGAAAAATCTACATAGGCAAAGAGGAAAAAAACAAACTTCCCAGAGAGAAATGAATGGAAATTTATTTTTTCCCTAATCAATCAGACAATTAGATTTTGAAATTCCAAACCAGACTCTGCATATGAGGTAACAATGAGTTCCTTGACACAAGCTGACTTCCCTGATAACACTGATAAGCAATGATGTCATTAGTAAAATGGACCACTGATACAGAACCTGTTTAGGTTTAGCAAGAATAGCATCAAAATAATTATGTAATAATGAAAATTGAAATATTCACAGGCAGGATTATTAATGCAGCCTCTACATCATTTGAGCGGTTTGGTTTTTTGCCAAATCTTTTCCTGCAGCATAGATGAGGCAGCAGTTTAATCCTGCTCTCATCAATGTCTGCAGGAGCAGGATCAAGCTTGGGGTCTGCCATGTCATAATTTCATAGTGAATACTGGTTATCTACAGCATTAAGTAAATTTATTTCTTATCCTGCCACTGTTCCAGTGCCAGACTGTGACATTATGTAGCCTGCTAAAAAGAGTAATTAGGTTGTCTGCCATATGTGCTAAGTGGCTTATAATTATGGGGAAGTGACAGTATCCAGTCACTCTGGAATGCACATCATCTCATTATGTGGGGATGCTATTTGAAAACAAGATGTCTATTATTCAATTTATAGATTCTGACCTACCTTGACTATGCTGGTGGTGGGAAGGAGGTAAAGACCTCTTAAGAGTGATTATGCCTGTTTCCATTTCATCCTTTCCTCCCAGAAAATAAAATGCTATACATTATTTTTGGAACCTACCCCCTGAGCTAAGCACTGCTGTTAGCAATGGCAAATGCATGACAGGAACTTCCCATTCAAAATGTGACAAGGCTTTTGCCTCACTGAATACTTCATTTTATACAACCTAGAGCTGGTTTTCAAAACAAGCCAAGCATCTTGTCATATAGCATTAGTGTTTTAAAGTAAAATTTTCATACCTGAGAAAACTAACACAGATATACTTCCCAACACCACAATCTCCCCTGTGAAGAAAGACAGTGTTTCAGAACAGGGAAGGAGAGGAGCCAGAACACAGGACTGCTCTGACACAGCAGTTTCCTGTAAATTTATATCTCACAGCACACGAACCCACCGAGCTGGTAAATTGGATAACTAACAGTAGAAAAGGAAGTGAGGCTACCATGAAGTAAATTCATGTTTCTGTTGTTTGAAAAAAAAAGTCAATTAACTAGTATTTCTGACAGTAAAAGAACATTGGTGAAGGGCAATTAAAATATTCCATCTGCCAGGGGCACACATTCAAGTTTTACTCAGGGGCTTCCTGAAGGCCAGTCCTGCACTAAACTCACCTGAAGTCAAAACTAGCCCAGTATGACCTGTCATTTAACCACAGAGATGATGGATTCTTTTGACTTGACACAGACTTCCACACATGGGAAGAAAAGATCTCACAGAACAATCTTTATTCTACCAGTACTTTTGAAACTTGCCTGAAGCAGCTAATATTTTCCATGGAGCCGAGAACTGCTCATTTTAATAAAATGAAGTTGCAACAGCAACAAAATACTTCTAAGCAGGACCACAGCATACACTTCTGCTAAGCAGACATGCTGTCCACATTTCTGCAATGGCAGTGTTTGTTATAAGCATTTTGAAGAGTTTAGGCAAGCCAATGAAGAAAGAATGTGCTACGTAGCACTCACATACATTAATTTAGTAGGATCCTGATCCAGCAAACTGTTAAGTACTTAAGTCTGCTGGATTGCTGGCTAATATGAGCTTCCTTCCTGGATATTTAATTTCTTGTGCCCCTACTAATATTTTCCCACACTACCTAATTTACTTTGTTTGGCCTACTCCTAAAAAACACCAAATATAACAGCCCTGAAAAGAACAATTTATAAAATCTTCTGGTTTTCTTATTTATTCAGATAATTCATATGCTATGTCTCTCAATACTCATAATGCATCTGGTAATCTAAAAATCAAAGACGTAAAATCAGCTATCCATTTTTAGCACCTTAGAAGCACAAAAAATTAACACTAGAAAGTCTTTTAGCAAAGAGAATGAAACTTGCATAAAACCAGTGGTCTTTTAGCTTTAGTGGCTTAGCCAAAATAGTCACACCTGCTAAAACAAAGCTATTTCATCCTTTAATGCCCATTTTCTCCTACAGACAAACACAATCCTAACTGCAAAACTATTATTTTAGTCCAGCTTTTGACCAATTCCCCTACTGTTCCACTGCTGTTCCTACAAGAAAAAGGAATTGCCTGCGGAGCCCTGAATCACAGTCACAGAATGGCTTGGGTTGGGATGGACTTTACAGATCCTCAACTTCCAAACTTCTGCCAGGTTCAGGGACCCCTTCCACTAGATGAGATTCCTCAGAGCCGCAAACCCACTTGGGTTCGAGCACTTCCAGGAATGGGACAGACACAGCTTTTCTGGGCAACCTGTTCTAGCGCCTCACCATTCTCTCAGTGAAGATTTTTTTCCTAATATCTCATCTAAACTTGCTCTCTTTCTTTGAATGCATTCCCCCTTGTCGTATCAGTATACGTTCATGTAAGAAGCCCCCCTCCAAAAAAATTCCCTTACAGGCTGTCTCCAGCACACAGCTTCAAAACACCGCTTTTCTAACCCAAGTGCTTCCAAAAATGTGTAAATCAGACTGGCAGACTCGCCTACATTCCTCCCTGGTTCTGCAAGTGCGACAGAGGGCTGGGGCGGGCGCCTATGAGGCTGAGTGGGTAGGCACGCGAGGTCGCATCTCGCCGCCCGCGGTAGCGTCAGCCGCCATCAGGAATTCTACTGATTCCTCTGGGAAGGCGTCTCCGCATTCTCCCTCCCGCCCACAGCACTACACATCCCAGCGTGCATCACGCCCGCGCAGGGCATGCCGGGAGCGGCGGTGGCGAGGGACCGTCCCCTGGGCCCCGCGCCCTGCGCATGCACGAGGCGACGCCTACGCGAACTTTTTGCTTGCCGCCGCCACCCTCTCGGCCCGGCGGGCACACCCGGGAGCGCCCGCCCTGCCGCGGGCACGCACCTGCTCCGGCAGAGGTACCGGCAAGGCCCGTCGCGGGGGCCACAGTTTCCTGGCCCGGCAACCACAACCACAGCCCCGGCGGCGCCCCGAGACTTTTGTGGCGCTGCCGGAAGTGGCGGGAGGGAGAGGAGGGGGCGGGGCAGCGGCGGCGCCGCCGCTTCCTGGGTGGGCTGCGAGGCCGCCGCGGGCAGGTGAGGCGGCCGTTCCCTCCTTCCTTTCCTGCCTTTCCCGCCTTTCCTCCCTTGCTTCCCATACCTGGCCCGGGCGGGACGCAGGTAGGCGGTGTGGCGGCCGAGGAGAGCGGGAGTTCCCGTCAGAAGCGGTGTCGCAGTGGGCGGGCGGCGCGGCGGCACC
>VZRH01007535.1:143259-157562 GCA_013397555.1 Urocynchramus pylzowi
CTTCCCTTCCCGGAACTTCCCTTCCCATAGCCTGGAGACTGTACTGGGAATCCTCTCAGTGGCTTTTGGTTTTTTTGTTCCCTTGAACTGTTTTCACCTTGGTTTGTTTTTCCTTTCGGCCTGTCTGGGGAGCCAGCAGGACCACCCTGAACCTGAGAGCTCAGAGGAGCTGAACCAAAATGAGAAAGGACATTAAAATCCACCAACTTCGGCTGCTGCGAGGAGGAGACCCATGCCAGAAATTCAACAGTTTTCCCATCTGCTCTGCTCCAGGCTGCTATGTGATCTCCTCTTCCCTTCCCAGAGACAAAAGGGACCAACTGCCATTTTATTTTGGTGCATGCGATTAGCCTCTATGTTTTTTTTCCCCTGGGCATTTCTCTGAGTTTTTTTGTTCTGCTGTTGGTGGGTGTCTGGATGTGTGGAGGGCAGGTTTCTGGGAATTCATATCTAGCATTTATTCAGTTCTTTTCTGTGCCTTAGGGCACCCCAATGCCTTTTTTGTTTGTTTGTTTGTTTGTTTGTTTATTTTTATTTTGGTTCTTTTTTTGTTGCTGTTGTTAATAAGCAGGTCTTTTGAGGTTTTCTCACTTTCACCCACTGATATCAATTTCTCTCATTGGCAGAAGAAAAGGGAGTTATTGAAGGGCTTTTTCTCTTTAGAGGAAATGCTCATTCCAGGGCATTTTTTCCTGACTTGTCTCCAAAACCGAGACAGTATTGTTCACTCACACCTAGCCTCTGAATTAGGACAGATTCTTTCTGGGCAATTTTGCTTTGCTTGCCATCCCCCTTCATGGTTGACCACTAGTGGGAATTTACTATTGCTTCACTTAGTTCATAGGACAGCCAAGGTAATTTTCACTGATATTTAAAAACAAATTCAGTTCTGCTGAGACATCACTGTTGAATGGCACTTGCGTAATGCTGTACAAGCGAACAAGCTAATCTGTTGGATCGGATGAGCTTCTGAACTGCTTGTAAAGTAACTGCTTGTTAATTTTGTAAGTAGTAGTGATGCATTATAAATAATCTTTTAAAGCCATATACATCTCGCAGCATCAGTTACCTTAACATCAGTTAAAATAACAGATGCCTAATCTGTGGGTCTGTTTCTGTATACAAGTTATTTTGCCAATATTTTATTTTTACATGACAGGTTAAAAGGGTATAATATGTGTTCACTGCTACTTTACTGGTTAGAAGTCCTTTTGTAAGAAGGCAGTGCTGGTGTCCATCTCTGTAATTTTTAATTTTTCACAGTGAAAATAAGGCAACACTTAGTTGCAAGCTGTCACATACATTCTGTTTTCATAGAAAAGATTCACTTGAGTTTTAAGACTAGGGGTTTTTTTTGATAGTCCTAATGGTGGCTTTATGTTTTTCATTAGCACAGACAGTAGCAAACAGACAGTAGTCTGTTTGCCATTGTCATTTGATCACAAAATTTCTGTGGAAAAAACAACGAATGCCATGGATAGTGAGTTAAATATTGTAAATATTGGAGAATATTTTTGGTTTATATTTCATGTAAATTATATACTCTCCATTTAAGCCTTCTGAAGTTAGGAAAAAAAAAAAGCATTTGCCGACTTTTACTTCTGTGAGTTATATTTTCTGTTTCTAAAATTTATGCATCAGTGGTTTAAAAGTAATTTTGAAACTGTTCCCCATGCTCTAAACATACATCTAAAAGTGTAGACTGTGTGTGGTGCACACTGTTCTATTTCTGATGCTTTGCTCAGAGGTACATAATTGTCCAAACACTTTTTCTAAGTAAAAAGAGTTTATGTTATCTCCCCTTATCAAGTGGGGTTTTTTTGTTTGTTTGTTTGTTTTGTTTGTTTTATTTTGTTTCTTTTTCCTATTTCTTGTAGGTTAAAAAGTTACACCATCTCAGGGAAGAAGCAGTGCGCTGTGGGTTTCTTGGAATACAGCTCTGATCAGTAAGGAGCAGATGATAATGAGTTAAACAGTGCCTGGTAAACAACGCAATCACAGTGGCAACACTGCACAAGCAACGTCAAAGAGCAGACTTTGGTGTTCCCGTGTCAGTAGGAAACATGCCCAGGATCTCAGCTGCCGCAGTGCCTGCAATTTTTACATAGATTTCTGTAGGTCTTGTAACCATGTCTGTTAATGCAACAGAGAATGATCCTCCCAGATTCTTTGTGGGTGGAGAAGATGGAGAAGGATTATTGGATTCAACCAGATCTACAGATTATGAACACTTCTATGACCATGGGGAAGAAGAGGAGGAAGAGTATGACTCTGTAAGTACTGTTGGGACACTTGTTTACTATTCTTTGTTCTTAAGCATTATTTTTGATTTCCAAATTTTTTTTAAAAAATGGTTTATAAAAAAATTTTTTTCAAAATATTTTTCAGTATTTAATTATTTTTCAAAAATGGCATTAGCTCACATAAGTCTAGTACTGAAATGGTGTTCTTAATTGAGAAGTTGTTCGTATTCAAATAATGATGTGTCAGTAATGATTGGAAAAGATGATTACTGGAAAATTAAGTATACCTTAAACTGTGAAGTAGATGTGCTTTATTTTAGAGAGTTTCAGGGCAACTGAGGTTGATGTGCATGATTTGGAGACTTGATTTGGATTCTGGGAATTAACTTGATGATAGCATAAGCCTCTGTTTTATTTATTTGGATAGTTGGAAGCAAAAAAAATATTGGGATTTTTTCTTTTGTGTGCTGTCAACTGCTTCAGAGTTAACTTTTGATTTTTTTTTTCCTTCCTTGTCTTGGTGTATTGAAAGTGCATACTAAGTTCATCTTAACTATACCTTAGTTTATTATATCTATAAAGTGTTCTGAATTGTATTTTGAGCACTGTGCTCACCAATTTGTAGTTTGCTTAAGACAAACTCTTAATGGTATTATGCATGAGTCATTGTGTCATTTTTTAACTCTTTGTTGTTTGTTCTTTTTGCAACATTGTGTTTTATGGAATAGATTAAATTTTCACTAACTGAATTTGTCTGAAAAGTTTAAATGCAAGACAGCATTTCTAAAGCACTTGCTGTGATTAAAAGTAACTTGGAAATGCAGAGTAGCAGTGCAAAATTAGCAGCTCAGGTAACTCAATTCAGTGAGCATATTTTGGCAAGGGAAGGTAGCTGGCTAGATTTTCAAAAAGCAGTAAGTTGAATTAAAGGATTTCTCTGTGTGTTTTTTGTTTGTTTCCTTTATAGAGCAGAGTAGGTTGGCCACTGCCTTAGAAATACCACTGACAGAAAAAGATTATTGAAAGTTCAACATGAAAGTAAATATAGAGTATGTAAAAAAAGTGAAACTGTTCGTGCACTAAATAGTTCAGAAGTCTAGAAAAGTAGTTTCTTGTTTTCTAATTTTCTTTTTCATAATTCACTTGTAATATTAGGTGATGAAAGGCCTTGTGACTGTTAATTAGACATAAAAAGTGACAAAATTGAAAAATCAATTACTAGTTAATTTCAGGGTAAGCCATAAGTATGATTTTGTTCAGATTCGACTTAGTCTTTGATCATGTCTGTTTGTTCCTGGTAACAATACTCAAAAAAAGTAATTTAGAGCTGTTAAACAGTTTTACTCTTGAGGCATTTTTTGTGAGGATGCAGCGTGATATGCTGTTACGCTGCATTTTGTTATTTGCTAGCAATTTACCTGATTAAAAACTAAATGGTAGCATCCGAATTTTAGCTTAGACCCTGTTGTGTTTTGAGAACACATAAAAATTACTTTTCCCTTCCCCCTGCCTCCTTTCCAGCCACCAGAAAGACAAATTGCTGTTGGGATTTGTTCAATGGCTAAGAAATCAAAGTCCAAACCAATGAAAGAAATTCTTGAACGCCTCTCCATGTTTAAATATATAACTGTGGTGATATTTGAAGAGGATGTTATTTTGAACGAGCCAGTAGAAAATTGGCCTTTATGTGACTGTCTCATTTCTTTTCACTCTAAAGGTAAATCTTGTAATAATACCATAAATACTTGTGATGTTTAAATTATTTAAGCTCTTTGAAAGTCCTTTTAGGTTTTTTGTCTTGCAATTTTATTGGATTTTCCTAGGAAGTGATTCTTTTGTCTTCTTTAATATAATACAGCTGACTTCTAAAATGCAAGTTTTTTAAATTATACTGTTTACATTGTTTGAGAAAGTATTGTCTGACACAATATAAGAATAGCTGTCCCACTGGTAAATATGTTTGAAACCAGTGGAAATAGTGATGTAATGCAAAGGTTCCAAACTATTTACTGGTAATGTGTCTTGTAACTGTAATTTGTTTTTCTTAATAAACATTTTAGGGTTTCCACTGGATAAAGCAGTAGCTTATGCAAAACTCAGGAATCCGTTCATAATCAATGACTTGAATATGCAGTATCACATACAAGACAGGTAAATAACACTAATCACCTTTTGAAGCAAGCCATTTTTGTCAGAGACTATAAAATTTGTTGTTATTACATAGCAACAGTTCCAGTGTATTGTCCCTGCCCATGGTGGAGGGTTTGGAATTAGATGATTTTTAATATTTCTTCTAATTCAAACCATGCTGTGATTCCATGATTGTACAATAGTTTAAATAAAATTACAGTGAATGTTACACATCATTAATGTATGCATAGTTTTCTGGAATGTGTCTTCAGGTGTGTTTTTTTCTTTTGCTGTTTTTACATTTATTTATCTGAAGATTACCAAGTTAGAAATTTGCTGATACATTTTTATAAAGCTTAGCAAATAAAAAAGTTTAAACTCTTAAAATACATATAGGATAGGCATGCATAGCAGCTATACAAGCTCAAGTAATTGTAGAATTCATGTGATTTGCAGTATATTTTTTCTGTAAAGATGATACTTAACAGAAGTTGTTGGTACTCAAAGGTCATGTGGTTATTGAAAGCAAATTTTCTTTTGGAGCTGAGGTCATGCATAGCAAACATTAATACAACAACAGTAAGCAAAATACATGAACACTGAAACCTTCTGAACAGTGAGCAGACTTGCTATTTCAGATGCCTTCAGTTACTGTTCTGTATAAAGTTGAATAGTTGAAATCTCCTTTAACAAGACAGTTGTTTTGTGCAAATGTCTGTTGCACTGCCAGATGGGAAAGGACTGGCATTGCAAAGTGCATTTTTATTGATGTTAAAGAGATCACTGCAAAGGTACAGCAGTATCAGTGACCTTTAAAGCATTATATTAGTAAATAGAGTATTATATATGTAACCTTACCCTGTGTGATTTGAAAAAAAAAAATTGTGTTTATTTTTCTCCTCCTTTACTCATAGATTGTAAAACGCGAATATTTGCAGGATTTGCTGGCTCATTTCTTCATGTTCTTTTTTTTCCAGAAGAGAAGTCTATGGTATTCTTAAAGCTGAAGGAATTTTACTTCCTCGGTATGCAGTTCTGAACCGTGATCCAAACAATCCCCAAGGTAAAAAGAACAGAGAAAAAATATCAACCATTAACATCTCATCTACTGTTTCCACTGGAGAACAGTATGGACATAGTGGAAAGCTAAATTTCACTGCCTAGACAATTCATTTTTGCAGTGTGATTTCTGTGCCAGGATTTAAGGTGTTATTGTGGATTGACCTCTACTAGCTGTGGGGTGCAGTATGTGAAAAGGAAAAGAGGTTTAGGCTGTGTAAGCACTGTTCAGCATTAACAAAAACATCAAGACTTCTTTGTCACAAGTTCAAAACATAGCACCATACCAGCTGCTGTCAAGAAAATTAACTTTTTTTTTTTCCATCCCAGCCAAAGGCAGTACAAGTATGCAACTGAGAAGTATGATTCTGACACCATACATCTTAAAGATATCATAGAATAACTAGAATATAAGGGCCTCCTTACTCAAACTGAGCTTCTAATATGTCACTAAACAGAGCGGCATTCAGGATATTATATTAACCACAATTATTAGTAATTTTCCTTAGGAAAGTAGTATTGACAGAAACATCAGTCTATTGAATTCTTCCCCTTCTGAGTATAAGCAGCCATATATTTGAAATCTATGATATAGATATATCTGCAGATGCTGTACTGTGAATATAAATTGGAATTAATTTTTCATGTACCTGCAAAAAAACTGAACATTTTCTACCAAAATGAAGACTTTAAGCAACAGTAAGAGATTTCAATGACAGGTCAGAGGAATTTTGCATTAAAATCTCTGTGTGATCTATGGAAGAAAGGACACATTTATGCTTCAAAAGTGAAATAAGCTGTTGCTGCTGCTGCTTGCAGTTAACCAGTATTGAATACCAGATTCCTGATTGCTGATACCAGAGGACCTAATTTTATGTGCAGGGTGAATCTATCACACAGTATGAGACAGTTCTAACCCCGTGGAAGGTGGCTGTGGCATCTGACACCACACTGTGTGTACTGTTCACCTGCCAGCTCCCTGATATTTCAGAGAAAGACACTGAAAAAAAAAAAGGCAAATAGCACTTCCCTCTCTTCAAAACACTTCAACTATACCATCTTATGCACCTTATGCACCTGCACGAGACAATTTCCCATCTGACGCTGAGGGAACCAACAGTAATTCCAGAACATAGTATTTAAATAACATAATATAGACATGGTGCAGCAAAAATATACTGCAGGTGATCATCAGTCATTGTGCAGTCAGTAAAAATCAGAGAAACAAAGATGTAATAGAATATTATTATTTCAACCTGCAAATTAATGTAGATCTCTTAATAATTGTATGCCATTAGTATACCGTCACAGCTCTATTCTTTGCACTGTTCTTCAGAATGCAACTTGATTGAAGGAGAAGATCATGTGGAAGTGAATGGAGAAATTTTCCAGAAGCCCTTTGTTGAAAAGCCAGTTAGTGCTGAGGACCACAATGTTTACATTTATTATCCAACATCTGCTGGGGGTGGAAGCCAGAGGCTCTTTCGAAAGGTGAGATTATGGTACTAAAACCATTAAAAAGCTTTAGGTGTCTAACAGGATTGCAGAGTAATTCTGTCATATCCTGCTTGCTTAGGAATAGTGGTAGATCAGAGAAATTTCAGGAGAACATATAGATTGAATGAAGGCCTATGTTTCTTGCAATAGATGATTAGCTACTGCAGATTCTTAGCACACACCACGAATGTACTTCTAGAATCTTACAAAAATCTTTTGGCAAAAGTTTGCTTCATTTGGTACACAAAGTGTTGTCTCAGTACAAGTGTGTTATTTTAGGTAGTTTCAAAGTTTCTCAAGCAGTACTCTTTGAGTTTTTTAATGGAAAAATACATCTTTCAGATTGGCAGCAGAAGCAGTGTTTATTCTCCTGAAAGCAGTGTGAGGAAAACAGGCTCATATATTTATGAGGAGTTCATGCCTACAGATGGAACTGATGTGAAGGTATGACAACTGCACATTCTTATTTGTATTTAGAATGATCAAGTTCTGAAAGAGCTTGTCAGTTTTAAATCTTGGTCAAGGATTAATTTTAACTGAGTTTTAATACAGTTCATAAGTAAAAAATGCAATTCTGATTCTAGCTAAACAGAGTTCTTGTAATGTAGAGCAGCTGTGCTTGCATTGTTAGAATCAAGTGCTGGAGGCTTGCTACCCAATATATTGTCTTTTTTTTGTATTGTATTGGTGCCAGAACAGCATCTTCTTTCCCCTGCTAACAGATGCTGCCTAGATATTTTATCTGAAGGTTAAAGGTTACAAAGAAACCTAACTGAAGTAGGTCTTAGTATGCTAATTAATAAGCAAAAGTTACTTGCTAAAATTTTATGGAGTCAAAGAAAATAACCTTTGTGGACCTTATCTGTAATAATTTTCACTTTTTCGTTCTTTTAGGTTATTAACAGAGGTATTAGGTACCATAAGAGAATGCTAAAACAGAGCAATAACAAAGTAGATGTTAAACCAGCCTTGTGTGAAGATTACGTCCTTTCCCTTTGTGTTCATTTTGGCTATTTTAAGCCCATTTCAAAACATGTGAAACCAATGTTTTACAATATGCATGAGAGATTATCATATTTAAACCAAAAAATGCAGTTGTAGAGAGTGTGAGGTCTAATCCAAAAAGCCCTTTTATTAACTGCAGTCAGCTTCTTGGTATCACTTGATGGTGCATGAGGGGAATACTCTTTTCATGTTCTCAGAAAAATGCCCTGGTATACTCTTCTGAAAGTAATTCTGTGCAACACTTTGCAGTAGGTTAATTTGGGTTTACAGATGTTTGTGTAAGAGCTTTACAAACTTTCCGCAAAGATTCTTGCAACAAGAAGAGTTACAAATGGCTTGAGGATTAGGGACTATTTTGACTAGTTGAAGTGTAGTCACCAAGTAGCAGTGGGCTTTTAATACTCCAAATAAGTAATGGATTTTTTAACAAGAGTATCAATATTATATTAGGCAGTTTCACTAACTTACCCTATTGCCTGAATTCACTGAATTGGCAGTGTTGGCACTCATCTGCTTTAGCTGAATACTTTAAATCAGTGCTTGGAGTTTTTTTTTTAATTAAAGAAACTGTTGCCTATTTTTGAGAGCTGTTAATAAATCTCTTCTAGCATGTGCCCCAAATCTTTCAGTGAGCATCAAAACTGCTGTAGAGAGATAACACAATTGTTCTCTCAAGTTCTTGCCTTGTCATCTTAAAGCTGGGCAGATGCTTGCTTTGTTTAGTCTAAAATGTAAACATACTTTTAAAATTAAGATAATAACTTAATCCTGCAGCCATATTTCTGTAAGTAAACTGCAATAATTCTCAAATTAACCTGTTCTCCAGATTCTGCAGATGTTGTGGAGAAGAAAACATTTACATCTTTGTACTGTCATAACTGAGAAATTAATTTTTATTAACTGAGTTTTTATAATTACTCTTATTTTATCCCAGGCTGTCAGTAAATTATGTGTGTTCTCCGGAGGCAGAGAATGCTACTGAGGAAGATATTTTAGTGTGGCCTTTTCAATGACAGAAGCAGCTAGTATCTTGATGTTGTTGTCATGTTTGAGTTATATGCATACATTTTGCAAATTTATGCAAAATAATTTAAATACATTGGATCAAGAGCTCCTGTTTTTCAATACAGGTGTACACAGTAGGTCCAGACTATGCTCATGCTGAGGCACGGAAGTCTCCAGCTCTGGATGGCAAAGTAGAACGAGACAGCGAAGGAAAAGAAGTGAGATATCCAGTCATCCTGAATGCAAGAGAGAAGTTAATTGCTTGGAAAGTATGCCTTGCCTTTAAGGTAAGCTGATTGCTTTCCTATCTAATCAAACATTTAGTGTTAATTAATTGTTTGTTACCTGAAACTTCCGTAGGATTTTGGTGCATGAGCCAGCAGTGATAATTAGTGCAGAACTCCTAGGAAGGTGGAAAGTTAAACTTCCATATGACATCTTTTTTAAATCAAGAAGGATTTTTCCTTTAATGTATTGAAAAGTTCGGGATAAGTTGCGTGTGTTGCGTTAGTTCCCTGAATTTACATGTTGCTCTTGTGCTTTGCTAGCCCACAGTGTATCTATTTTGTGTATAATATTTTCCCATGTTTTGATAATAGTTTCTAAGTTAGCAGAACACAGTTTCAATAAGGTTTTTGTAACTTCTGTTATGTAGTGTTTTCATCGGGTACAGATTCATTGTTAATTTTGTACTTCTATGGTTACGTACTTACTTGAATAAATTGATATTACTTTGATAGTTTCAATTTTTGTATCATTTTAAGATTGCTATATAGTTACAAGGATTCTTTTGTTCAAAACATCATTCAGTTTCTTACCCTTCTTTCACCTGTTTTACAAGAAGGCTTTCAGCCGGTCTCCTTGACCTATATGTGATTGTGGTGGCATTCCGTAGGGTGTGGGCCTCTATCAGCGAAGTGGGCTTTGAGATCTTAAAAAGTAATCTGTTGAAACAGCTTCTAGTATCCTCTACTAATGATGTCAATTGAGTATGATAATGTCAAAACTATCTTGTAAAATTTTAACAAAAGTTATTTTTTCAATTCTTTTTGTAATTTCTTGCCTGCCATCCTTAAAAACTATACGTAGTGGGAAACCACTATCAGAAAGGGGGACTTGTAGGCCCATGGTTGCTTTAAGTCTTGAAGTTTGTGCTCTTGTGAACTTGCCCTTCAATACTAATACTGCTAGGGATATGCAGAAGCATAAAATCAAGTTGGGGATTAAAAGTTAAAAACAGGAAGACGTTTGCATGATGTGGGTGAACCTAACATGGAACTGACATAAGGTAGTAAATGTAAAATGTGACATGTTTTTGTCATGTTTTCTGGTTAAAATATAAAATTTGTTTGGAATAAGCAATCCTAAATCACTTGAACTTTTATTCTTTAAAACAGCAAACAGTTTGTGGCTTTGATTTGCTACGTGCTAATGGACAGTCCTATGTCTGTGATGTGAATGGCTTCAGTTTTGTGAAAAACTCCATGAAATACTATGATGATTGTGCTAAGATACTGGGGTAAGAGTTTTCTGATTTATTTAAGATTTGCTTATTAACTCCCTTGCATGTTATTGTAGTTTATGTACTGCCAAATTTCTTATTACTATTATTTACTCATTACTTTTAATTATTTCTTATTACTATCAATATTATTTCTTATCACTATTAATTATGAATTACTTATTAAGAATTAAATAGTACATTAAAAGTCATTAACATAAACAATTAAAAAATCCTTTAAGAGAATCCTAAGTCAATAAATAAATACTAAATAAATTCCTTATTCCTAAAATCATCCCAAACATCTGAGTTTTAAAAATGCTTAAAGCTAACTGAATAAGTATTTTGAAATCAAGATTAAATTCTTAAAGGTAGCTGAGATCTTTTCAAGTAGTGAAGCACTGCTGGATGGTTGTGATTGCTGCTGTCGAATGTGTCCAAATTGCTGTACATTGTCCTTGATCTGAAGCTGGGGTATACTTGTATATTTGTGGATTTCATACTTGTAAAACCAAACTGAAATAAAATCATAACATCTTCTATCGTACCATCTTGTCTCTGCTTCTGGAGGCAAAAAAAAGTATAATGAGGGATCATATAGAATTGGGTATAGAACTCTATGCTAAGGAAATGTTGTCCTCAAAGTAGGCTAAGCCCATTGTGACTAGCTTTACAGTAAGATTGTACTGATGAGATACAGCATGACTTTTTGCATCATCTAATGGTCTGGAATCTTAATATGCAAGGGATTTTGCAAGTTTTTTCAAGATTTTTAGCAATTATATTTTGGCTTATTCTACTTTAAGATGGACCTTTTTTTTCCTTCTGTGTTACTGCTTCTTACATAGCTATTAATTTGAAGTTCAGTGTATTTTGATGAAATATTTGTGAAACAGAACATTATATATACCATCCTTCTTGAGGTGGAGACTGCATTGTCATTTTATAGTTACAATGAGAGACTGTACCTATTTTTCCAGTTTTGTCACAGAAACTTTTGAGAAGCTACTGGTAAAATATAGCAGTTAACTTTTCAATGAGATTGGCTTGGTGATTATTAGGCACTTTTAGTTAGAGGAATTAGCCAATTGTCTGTGTATATAAATGAACAAGAATAATTCCTGTCCAGGGAACTCTTTTACAAACTGGAGTTGAAAAGCTGAAGTTTGTTACAAATACAGGGCCAGTAGTCTAATGCTCCTGTAGCAGTTGTAATAGCTCTAAATTATTAAGTGATCTTTGTTGTGCAATGAAAAGAAAAATATGTATCTATACATTCATGGCTGCTAGTACTCTAAAACTGCATTAATAAAAATGCATATATGTAATCTGTTTGGAGTTTGAGTGTGTTGTATAAGCTGTGCTTTAAACTTACTTGATTTGATTTTTTATTTTTAAATAAAAATATAAAAAAAATTTCCTGTTTTAGAAATATCATAATGAGAGAACTTGCGCCCCAGTTTCAAATACCATGGTCAATTCCTTTGGAAGCTGAAGACATTCCTATTGTGCCAACCACCTCTGGAACAATGTAAGAAAACAGCAGCTACACCTGAATTGTGCAAACTCCCAATGTAACTTTTCTGTGAATCTTTTTTTCTCTTTGCAAGGTGTGCCCACATTGGTCTGTGAATGCTTGTTTTGTGTGCTGAAAACAAGGAAGGAATCACAATTGCTATATCAGCAGTCAGAGTTTCTCACCCTTAGTCAAGCTGAGTATAGTACAGCAGATTTTATAGTTTAGCATCTTTTATGCATAGCTTCCACTGCTAATCATTGTTCCAGCACCAACTTAATATGTGCTTCTAATAAACATGCTCTCTCATTTAATGATCCTCAAAATCGCTGTTTTAAAAACTACTTAGAATAGATATTCTATAGTTACCTAAGTCTTAAAATCAGTGTTTATATTTTATACCTTACATCATTTTCAGTTAACCTTATATTCTTGCATATGCTTCCATCACTTCTGTAGTTATGTCAGATGACTACAACTTTGTCAATTGTCTTGATTGTAGTTGGTTTAATATTAAATAAAAGACCCTTGTGTACAGATTTGTGAAATTCAACCCTTGAAATTTCAGGATGGAGCTTAGATGTGTTATAGCTGTAATACGCCATGGGGATCGAACACCAAAGCAAAAAATGAAAATGGAAGTAAAACATCAGAGGTAAATAGAATCTTAGTAAAAGTTATTTCCCATATTTTAGAGTATAGGATTTGGGGACTAAGCAAGCAGTGAATTAACCAGGAATTGCACAATTGCAAGTTGCTTTTTGTTTTGTTTTCCTCTAAATCTAACAGTTTTAGATACTGCAGATAATTACAAATATACACCTCTCTTTCTAACAGGACTGTCAACTTAGATGTGCAGATTTCCTTCAACACATGCTGTGCCTTTTGAACTGTCCTGTTTGATTTTATGGAAAATGCATTTGTATCTATAAATGTCTTTTTTAAAAATAATGCAGCAGAGAATATTTCTGGTTCTCTATTAGACCATAGCTTCTGCCTTCTGCTTTTTATCATAACTATTCTTGTATGCAATATTACTTTTCTTGTTACTTTTGTAAAAGTTTAATGACTCTGAATTTCTGGTAGATACCATCTTTATGTTGGCATTCATAAGACAACATACATAATTGACCTGGAACTAGGTGCAGTTTCAGTAAAAAGGAATTATTTATTCTGGGACTAGATTCTTGCATTCAGAACATGGTGAAGAAGAGTAGGACTGCTCATTTGATATTTTTGGTTCAGGATCATTCTTGAAGATTCAGGACTTCTGTTCAGGATCATTCTTGAAGATTAAGAATTGATATACCTGCATATTCAAATAGTATATCATTCAAATATATAGAAAATCCTCTTTTTTGAATATTTAGCAAGTCAGTAAGAGTCTGACAAAGGCATTTTTAGTGCTCTTATTTCCCCATTGAAAACTTTCTGGGGAGATGGGATTTGAATAAAACTTGGTTTGACCTCCATATTGCAGGTTTTAAAGTATTTGACTTTCAAATACTGTAAAGGTACTAATTTTAGTTCACTTTAAGAGCCTCCTGTTCAAGTAGTAGTAATTTAATTTATTAATGGAATTTTAAAATTCTTTTTCCTTATCTTAAAGATTTTTTGATCTCTTTGAGAAATGTGATGGATATAAATCTGGAAAACTGAAACTGAAAAAACCAAAGCAGTTGCAGGCAAGTTTGTCTTTATTTTTTTACTGTAATATTTTGTAAGTTGAAATCTATTTATTTAATTAAATCCTATGTTTCCTTCCTTTAGGAAGTACTTGATATAGCAAGGCAGCTCCTTGTAGAACTTGGGCAAAACAATGATTCTGAAATTGAAGAAAGTAAAGCAAAACTTGAACAGCTAAAGACTGTGTTAGAAATGTAAGTGTCTAATTTTCAGGCTTCATAGCAATGAAGTTATATCTGCTTTTTTGACTTGTTCCACCAGTTACTGTGTGGATTGCAATGTTATCAAATACACAGTAATATAATAATTCAAGCACAATGTTTCTGAAGAGAAGGGATGTCATGTTTGAAATGGGCCATCATTGTTTTTTTGCTTCTTGACTTTTAAATTTAACTTACTGCTCTATCTAGTGTCTCAGTATACATTCAAAAAGAGAAGGTTACTTTTGTTGATGTCAAATTTTGTCTTCTTACGTGTTTTTAAAATGAAAATACTTGTAAGCAGTGTCTGCTTCTTGCAGTGTGACATAATGATGTCTAATAAAGCCAGTAAGAACTATCACCATGCTTACTGGTCTACTTACAGCAAACTTTGAGGATTGAAGATAAATAAGTCTTTGTATACTAAGCCTGAAATATTTAGTATAGTAACAAAAAAAAAA
>VZRH01007535.1:157572-182565 GCA_013397555.1 Urocynchramus pylzowi
AAATAACAAAAATGTGTATAGAAAAAAAAAAAAAAAAAAAAAAAAAAAAAAAAAAAAAAAAAAAAAAAAAAAACCTTTAAAAACCCAACAAAGCAAAGAAAACAACAGGAAAAAAAGACTTCAAGGTTTATTAAAGATCTGGGATCTTAGACTGTGAAATTTTTTAATTAAAAAAATATCAGGGAACAGACTATTATTATTGAAATTTATAATAGTTTTAAATACTGAGTTTTGCTTGAGACCTTTAATAGGCTGTAAAACCAGTAGCCATGTACACTGTGAGACTTCATTATAGCATAGTTGTTATTTCTGCTAATTCTGTGCTTGTTGAGTTAATGTTTATTCTAAGGACTGCTTCAATAAATGTTGGTCAAATGCACAAATCATTGACCATCAGAGATTTATTATATCCTGCTAGGATTTTAGCAGTTTTGGAGAAAAATATTTAAAATGTTTCTCTCTCTCTTCCCCTCTCATTTTTCCCTGTTCCTGCTTAAGGTATGGGCATTTTTCAGGCATAAATCGCAAAGTTCAGTTAACATACCTTCCTCATGGCTGCCCTAAGACTTCCAGTGAAGAGGAAGGTATTGTATTACTTTTGTACCTAATCACTTATTATTATGTATATATAAATAGTCATGGGCTATTGATATAACATGTCTTGTTGTTAAAAAGAGAGAATATTCTGTTTTGAAAGAATGTATAGTTAGCAGATAT
Source organism: Urocynchramus pylzowi (assembly GCA_013397555.1). NCBI lineage: Eukaryota > Metazoa > Chordata > Aves > Passeriformes > Fringillidae > Urocynchramus > Urocynchramus pylzowi. Next base: position 158,290 of record VZRH01007535.1, read on the forward strand.
TCACAGAATTGTAATCTGCTGAATTGTACACCTAAAACTCTGTAGTAAACTTGTCTTCTAACTCTGCTCATGTGTAGCAGAAGAGTAGCATGGAAAGAAACTTCAGTGATTCACCAAAGTGGTGTTTTGAGCCAGTATATGAAAATCTCACTCAACAGTTATTATCTTTAAAACATTTACAAACTGTAGGGTGTTTAGCATCCAATTTGTTTTAATTTTTCTGTCTTGATTTACTTTTTGCTTCAGATTCATGCTAAATATTTTTCACGTACAGTTTTATTACTTTATTACTTTTTCTTTATAGTTTTATTACTTCAGTTTTCTCTGTTTAAAGTGCCCATTTAGTTCACCAGGTCAGTATGTCCTTAATGTTAGAATACTATTAAAGATTCATAATGTTGAAGAGGTCATTTAATGAAGTTTCTCATAGACCAAATATTTTTTGTTCATTTGGAAAAAAAAAATTAGCAATATACTTAACTACTAAGCTTTTCTCCCTGTGTAAAATCAGATAATAGAAGAAATGAGCCATCCCTGCTTCTGGTTCTAAAATGGGGAGGAGAGTTGACCCCTGCAGGCAGGGTTCAAGCAGAGGAGCTTGGAAGAGCTTTCAGGTGTATGTATCCAGGTGGACAAGGTAAAAAGAAAATTATCATAATTGAGTGTCATAAATCACTTTTGAAGATAATCAAGTGCAAGATGAGAGTTTGAGAGCAAAATGTTTATTTGGTAGGAGATTATGCTGGATTTCCCGGATGTGGATTACTTAGATTACATAGCACTTACCGACATGATCTCAAAATCTATGCTTCTGATGAGGGACGAGTTCAGATGACTGCAGCAGCTTTTGCAAAGGTACAATGTGAAATGGTATTTTCATTAAAATTCTGATATTCTCAGGTTTGTATTTTCTTTTGAAGTTTGGGAGAGATTTACAGTTTATTAGAAAAAGGTACTTTCAAAGAGTAGTTCATTGTGAAAAAGTATCCAAATAATGTGCCAAACATTTGAAGTTCTTTGAGCAGATGAAGACAGTTTTTAATTAAACAGCCCTTTTGTCCTCTTCTCCGTAAGATTCTGTGAGCAAGCTAAAGTCTGCTCACTTGAAATCCTGGGCTCTAATGTAAGTATTTGTCTTCTTCACTTCTCCATGGATCTTTTATAACATCAGATTTCAATTATCAAAACTGCCACCTACCTCTGCTTTCCTGACACTTGTGAGTAACAGGTCCAGGGCAATGCCTGTACTCAACAGTTCATCAGTAACCTCTGTGAAAGAATTGTCCTAGCTGTTTTCCAGAAATCTTGGTTCCTTGTCCCCTGCAATATTGCCATTGAGGTATCTAGGGCTGAGAGTACTCATGGAAACAAGGCCTGCAATTAGGTGGCTTTTTCCACTTGTGTTAAGGTGGTTTCATCCATTTCCCCTTTTAAATTGGGAGATCTGTAATAGAGGCCTACCATGATACTGTGCTGTCTACCTGGCTTCCAAAAGGTCCTATATCTAGTTACAGCAAAAGTCCATTCATGTGAACTATTCTACAATATCTCTGTAATGTGAATTAACTCAAAGCTCTACAAGTCTTTAGACTTCCTGTTTCTCCTGTTTGTTTTTATGCTGCATGTGTTTGTACGGAAATATTTCAGCCATCTGACCTGCTTTCCCTTGGTCAGCAGGCTTGAAGAGACACCACACCATTTCCTTCTTTATTCCAGAGCCCTTCCATTGCCAGAAAAGTCACAAAAGTTTCCAGCCTTCTTCATTTTGGAATTCTCCATTCACCTCTTGTTCAAGGCCTTTGATTGTCCTGTGACTCAGATGGCTTGGGTTTTTGCCTCTGTAGAGTCTCTGTAAGACCCTACCTATCTGCTGTTTATCCTGCCAGACACTATTTGGTTTGCAAACCCTTCCCATAGCTCCTCTCTGGTAACACAAGTCCTTGAGCAAGGCATGTCACCCACAAGTCAGGCAACTGTTGCTTCCAGCCTCAGGGAGAGGGCCTGAATCCAAGACCTGAACAGCTGGTGTTGGGGATCATTCTCTGTGGCATATCACCATCACTGTTGCACCATCTGTATCAATCCTGCAGACTAGCAGTGTATAGGGACCCATTTCTCTGTAAGTATATGCATTGCGCCCCTGTTTATCTAACCTATAGCCAAGTGGTACCATCTTGAATTAAAATTAGTGTTTTGGGCATTTTTTTTAAGATACTCATTTTTGCATCTTCATCTATTTGCCTGAATAATGATATTGTTTGCTTCAGGGACTACTGGCCTTAGAGGGAGAGCTGACTCCTATTCTTGTCCAGATGGTAAAAAGTGCTAATATGAATGGTCTGTTGGACAGTGACAGTGATTCTTTAAGCAGCTGTCAACATCGTGTTAAAGCAAGGCTCCATGAAATTCTCCAGAGAGACAGAGAATTTACTGCTGATGACTATGATAAGGTTAGCGTATGATTAGTTTCCCATTAAATAAAATAAATAACAATGAAAATTCCTGTGCAAAAGTACTGAGCAGTGCTTTTATGTATCTGTTTTGCAAAATTATTTGTATGCTTGCAAATAGTTTGAAGTGCAAAGGTGGCTGTACCAATTGTGGCTGTAGATATTTCATCCTGCAGTTTTGGTAATCAGAATAGCTACAAACTTTGATGTAGGAGTGGACAGGGATCTCATTTATCAACCTTTTTCACTGTTCCATTAAAATATTTTAATTATTCAATAAATGAGATTATATTGTTTGCATTTTTTGTAATATTTACTTTGACAGTGTGTTGTGTAACAAAATGTTTTCCTGCCTACTGCAGTTGTTTCAATCATTAATCTGCTGCAAGGTCTTTTTTTTGGACTTAAAATACTAAGATACTGAAAACCAGTAGAATACTTTCAGTGAAATGAAATATCTCATTAACATGCTAAATTAGCACACAGTAATACAGTTTATTTTGACTTAGTACAGACCATGTCATTGTTCCTGGTATTAAATGTATTGTTTGTTATAGTTAAGAAACTTCTTTTCTCTTTCAGTTACTCGTACTGTCGCATATAACAACTAAAGACTAGTCCTCAAATGAGGTTTAAGCTTTAAACTTCTATTTTTGAAAAAGTATTAAAAGCAGATTAATTAAGAATAATATACCCTGCATGTATATACCCTGTGTGGGTTCATTTAAATATATAAAGTATCATGCAAACCACTCCTAGCAGTGGATTCAATAGTAATTGGAAAATGCAAGGATTTATTGATGTTTGTTATATAGATGTAATAAGGTTTGAAATTGGCTAGAACTAATAGAGTGCTCTTCAGTCACTGAAAGTTCCTAACCTTTGGGATTATATAAAAACAATAAAATTATATAAAGCTATAAAAACTTGGGGGGGGGGGTAATTTATTTGGGGAGGTTTTTTAATTTACTTGTTATTTGGGAAAATTGTATGGGGTTTATTCCTGTGCCTCCCTCCCTATTATGTATAAATACTCAATTTCTTGATACATCATAATAGGGAGATAGGAACTGCTTAGTGTTAGGTAGAGAGCAAAAGTTTTCCACATCCAAATTATTCTATCCATTTCAGGAAACTGAGGAAAGTGCAAATAAATGTGTGTTTTGTGTATAAATCACTGTTTCTTATCATTGGTCACTTTGAATTCTGCATACTTTTCTGAAAAAAATGAGACTAAGCCTCACATATACATTGACTGTATTGTTTTAGTGACACTCACCTTGATGGTGATAGTTTGTAGCTTTTACCATTTCTATAATTGATTCAGTTCTCATAGAACAACTGAGTATCTGATACATAACTGATATAAGAATATCTCATATGTTGTTGCTATGTGTGCATTTAAAGGCTTTATTTTTGTGTTTGTGTCCTGCAGTCCTGTAGAAACAAAAACCTATGACAGGAACAGGCAAACTTTTTTTAAGGTACCAGTTACTATTGCAAATCTGGTTCCTATAGAGCAAAAATATTTTGTGAGGCATGTAGCTTAATGACAACATTTCTAACAGAATTTACTTTTGTAAGTTTTTGAATACAGAAGTTACTTGAGAGGAAGATATGGAAGCTTGCTAAGCATATATAAAGTTTTAAACATCTTCCCAATTTTCCTGTCTTGGAATAAAAGAAACGGTTTTACAAATTCTTGTAGTTACTCACATGTACTGTATAGAATTAGTTGCTCTCTGAATTTCTTATTACCTTTGAATCTCTAGTAAATGGTACTATATTTTGATGTATTTTCTTAATGCCTCAAAGGTAATAGATAGTTGATAAATTATTAAAAATACTCATAGCAACCTGCTTGAGTTCTTTTTCTCCAGTACTTAGTATCTTTGACATGTTCCATACTATCTCGCCAGGTCACTCAAATCTAGTCTATTCAGATAATTTTGTGTTTATCTCAAATTGCAGCTCACTCCATCTGGAAGCATCTCACTGATAAAATCAATGCAGGTTATTAAAAATCCTGTAAAGACATGTGACAAGGTCTATTACTTGATACAGAGTTTGACTTCTCAGATCAGGCAGAGAATGGAAGATCCAAAGTCTGCAGGTACTGAAACGTTTTTGTACTTGTATTTAGTTTCTCCAGTTAACACACATGAAAGAGAATTGTAACGTAACTTTTCTTCACTAAACTCACTTTTAGCAGAACATTAGTCAACCATTAATGGATTAAGTGTTTTCTCAGTCTGATTTCATGTGCATAATTTTGAAGTAAAAAGCATGAGGAACATGTAGTTGTATTGCAGGTAAGGGCTCTTTGGTGTTCAGAAATTCCAATGTTTGCAGAAATTCTTGTCTTAGTTATTTGAAACTCAGCATTTCACAAAAGTAATAAGAAAAATTAAAGGTACTAAAGCTAATTTATATAGGTACATCTTATATTTAAGGGCCAGTGGTGCATTTCTGCAGCCATGTGTTTTACTATTATAGTAGAGCTGCGTAATTGTGATGTTTTCAGTACTAAAATTAATTTTGTGCCCCGCTGTCCCTTCTTCTTAATAGTAACTTATTTTGATACCTCTATAATTCAGTTGTTACTACTATGTAATTAAAATGTCCTTTTGTTACTTAAATGGTCTTAATTACTTACAAGAGATACATGTCTATCCAGATATTCAGCTGTACCACAGTGAAACTCTAGAACTGATGTTGCGCAGGTGGGCCAAGTTGGAAAAAGACTTCAAAACAAAAAATGGAAGATATGATATTAGCAAAATTCCTGATATTTATGACTGTATAAAATATGATGTACAACACAATGGATCCTTAAAACTAGAAAATACAATGGAATTATATAGGCTTTCAAAGGCTTTAGCTGACATTGTGATTCCTCAGGTAAGCATTTTCATTTATTAAATAGAAGAAAGTGTAGACTGCTTTTTTAAATTTTTATTAAGTGAAAATGTCTACTTTGTATTTTCTTTTGAAGCTCCCACATTTTGCAATAATAAAAGCTTTTAACATTATCTCTTATTTTTCAGTAGCAAGCTGACTGGGATTTTTTCAGGAAAATTTGATTCATAATTAATTAAACTGTGTTCAGGGTGAATTTTTCTAGAAATTTAGGGTGTAAACATGCCTCCTTCCTTTACAGCAGTGTATTAAAATAAAATGGTTGATCTTCACCATTCATCATAGATTTAATAGTTGCCTTTGTGAATAACTCTGTTTTCTGAAATTGCATTTAATTTCATTTCTCCAGCTTATAGAAATAATTTCAATTTTGGGCTCTTTCCAAATGACAATGTTAATACTAATCTATGCAATTTAACTAATTTTAAATAATTTTAATTTAAAAAGACCTTTCTGATTTTTCAAAAAGCTAAGACTTCATGATATGAATGTAGACATTAAATTTCATAGAATTTCAGGCCATAAGTGGACAAGTTAAACTTGCATGCTCTGTAGGCTGTTAAACTTCGTTTAGCTCTAAAATCTTGGAGATGGCAGGTCATGAAATTGATTTGTGATAACAGGACAGAACAGACTAAAGCTTTCCCCAGGCATCCCTGCAATTACAGAATAGTATTGTAATAGAGATGTTTACCCATATTGTATGCAGCATATGAAGGAAGTTCTTCCCATCTCTCAAACTCCTTGACGTGGAAGACAAAAATAGTAGTGATGCTTAGAATGCATTGTTGTGTGTGGGTCTGTTAAGCTGAAATTTTGAACAGAAAGTTAGAGAAGAGCAGGTAAAAATGAGGACACATACTGAAGGAAGAAGAACAAAGAAAATTTGATAGCCTACATAATGCAAAGGAAGAGTGCTTGTGTTGCTCTCTAGGGTAACAAGAAGATTCATTCTAACTTTCATACCATGTGCAGCACAGAGTATGAAGCTCCTGGAAGAACATACTTTTAAATATTGATGATATTACAACATTTAATATCACCAGTAATTTCCCAGATGTACATAAATACCATTTATGTTATTATTTGACATAAATGGAAGCTCTCCTCTGGGGTGGTTTACTCCAAACTAAGACAGACATACCAAATAGATCTCTTTAGTGACTGTTAAAAGAAAGGAAAAAAAAAAGTGAAAAACCACAACATGGGTGTAGGATAGGAAATGGAGATGGTGACAGAAGGCAGAATGATTCTGTAAGTGTTATTGTTAAGAAAAAAAGCTTTTATCATACCAGAAGGTAAATCCCCTTCTTTGGTTTAACTAGTGAAGGAAAAACTTTTTGTCTGTATCAAGTCAAACAGCAAAAAGGCAAACTGCTTGTTAGTTGAATCTACATCACTAATCATATGTAGTAAAAATGTTTAAAAAAAAGTTTGTAACCAGAGCAAACTAATAGATGACTAATTTGCTTTAATATAGAAGCTTTGAATTAGAAGGCATATTAATCTTTAACTGAATTTTAAAAGTCAGTTTGTTTTTACACAGGAATATGGTATTTCTGAAGCTGAGAAATTGGAGATTGCCAAAGGTTACTGCACTCCTCTAGTCAGAAAAATTCGTTCTGACCTTCAGAGGACTCAAGATGATGACACAGTAAATAAGCTTCACCCTCTGTAAGCCAGTTACTTTTTTACATGAAAAAGTAAAAATTAGAGCTATTCTGTAGGTTTTAAATTTGAAATATCTTTTTAGCTCATAGAAATTAGAAAGTATATTTATTTATTAACAGCTATTTTAAAAAAAAGGGCACATCTTATCATGATCTAATAACATTTTTCTTTTTTTTTAAGCTACTCCAGGGGTGTTATGTCCCCAGAACGCCATGTTCGTACTCGGCTGTATTTCACCAGTGAGAGTCACGTCCACTCCCTGTTATCCACCCTTCGTTACGGTGCCTTATGTGATGTAAGTTTCTCTGTTGAAGCCCTGATATTTTGAGAGGAACCTGAATCTTCCTCTGACTGTATCAGTTGAAATGCTAAGTGTCTTTGAAATTTATCACATTTTTTCAAACACTTTATTTTCTATTTACTTATGCAGAAACATATTCTAAATTGCTCTCTAATTAGCATGCTAATTTCCATCAAAGTAATGCTGTGTTCCATTGGAAGTATGTGTTAGAATCACAAATAGATGTGGAAAGGCCAGATTTTTTTTTTTTCTTTTCTGTTGTCACCAGTAATTTTTCCCACTTTCATTCTCAAGTTATGATTCAGGGTTCTCTTGAATTTACTTTTGCACTGGCTTACTATTTTTGACCATTGACATATTGTCAAGGCATCCCTACCTAATTTCAAGACTTCTCATAGAGTACAAAGTTCCTCCTGTACAGTGAATTTTCTTACTTTCCTATACTGTTACAGAATACTACAAAGGTGGTGCATTATTCTCCATCTGATAGTCTTTTACACTGAAAAAGACGAGTCTCCAGATTCAGAAATTACTTAAACTGAACTCTTGGAGTAGATATATGTAGCACCACAAATCTGTCTGCTTCTAAGATACTATTTGACTTAGACACTACTTTTCAAATTGTCGTATTGACATACTTGCTTCTGGTAATTAATGACTAAACTCAGTGATGGCCAAAGTATTTATAAACCTCTGTGACATGCTACAACAGGTACACTCCATGTTTAAGTCTGATAAACTTTTAATTTTTCTTCAAGATGGATTACTAAATGGTTTCTTTCCTACAGCATGAAAAAAGTGACTATTCTATTAAGTAGTTTGGGATGTGACGGTTGTACCTCCCCTGCACACTAGACAGCTTTGTTTACTCTGTTTGGCTGATATCTCTGTTAGTATGATATCTAAAAACATTTTTCTCAATATACTAGCTGAAATGAATTTATTGCAATATTAGCAGCTCTCATCAGGAGAATTGAAAACAGTGCCTCTGTCTATATTTCATCATTGGCAAAAAAACATGAAAGACACACTGAAATAACATGAAAAGTTTGCTCTTCACTTTTCAGTCATTTGATAAGCAATTTTAAATCACTCATGGACATTCATAATTGGTTTTTTCATTGTACCTCTGAATTTTCCTTAACTGTGATGAGCTTTGCACTTCTGCTATGAAAATCTGTGTAAATGGGGGAAAAGTGAAATCACCACTCTTTTTGAAGAAAATAGCTGAGTTTTACTTGTTGATTTTTTTTTTCTCCATAAGGAATCAAAAGATGAACAATGGAAACGAGCTATGGATTACTTAAATGTGGTCAATGAACTCAATTACATGACACAGATTGTTATCATGCTCTATGAGGATCCAAACAAGGTATTTAAAAATGGGTAAATATCTTCACAAATTAGTAGTGCTGATCTATGTATTAAAGTATAAACCTATTATTTTACTTCAGGAACTTTCTTCAGAAGAACGTTTTCATGTAGAGCTGCATTTCAGTCCAGGAGCTAAAGGCTGTGAGGAAGATAAAAATTTACCATCTGGATATGGATACAGACCTGCCTCCAGGGAGGTAATAATTATGCCTTTCTATAAAGCAAAACTTAGGTTTTTTTGATATGGACATACCTAAAATAAACACTTAAAAATTGTTATGTAAAAAATACAAGTGTGGGTTTTTCTTTTGGTAGAAAAACATGCAGTAAAAGATAAGTAGTCCCAGTATTTTCCATTTCGAATTGGCACTGAGGTGAAGGACACAGATAATTTGGATGTTCTAAAGCTTTGCCAGAATTTTTACTAGAAATACAAAATATTCTAAGTGATATCAGCATCAGAGTGTCACATGAATAATATTCTGAGAACTGGAAGACATTTAAGAAAGTAGTTTGGCATGTTTATGAATACATGTTGTTGAGGGAGGATTGATATTTTCCAAGATATATGGTTAGGTAAGCGGAGTTACGACTGCTTTTTGAGAAAAGAATGAGAGCAAAGCTTGGCTCGAATTGTTCTAAATAGAAGAAGAAGAAAGAAGATGCAGGTTATTATGTAGATCATTAAAGTTTAGAACAGTTTTTTTCAGTAATATGTGATTTACATCTTGTATTTTTAAAATCAGCTTGTTTTATCTTTATGCAGAATATTTATTTAGGAGCCACTTCTGTCTACATGTTTGAAGGTGTGCAGACAAATTGAGAATGAATTATGTATTTTCTGTAGAATGAAGGCTCAAAGAAAACCTCTCATAGAAATGATAGTGATGAAGAGGTACACGCTCCTAAACGAGATGAAACGGATCGATCGGTAGTGATGTTCAAGCCAATGGTATCAGACCCAATTCACATACACAGAAAGTCACCCCTTCCAAGATCCAGGAAGATTGGTTCTGTTGAAGTAAGTGTTTGTGTTCCAGATAATTTCTGTCAAAGACATTAACTTTTGCTTGCTTTTAAGATAACAAAACCAAATGTAATTCTGCTTTTGATTATACAGAACCAGCATAATACATCTCTCAGAAGGTTTGCCCTTACTCAGTGGGAAATCCTCCATGGCAATAATTTTTCTGAAGGGGTATTTTTTTAAAATCATTACTATTCTGTGATGAGACTTCCCTTTTTTTAAGCCATTCTAGAAAAGTTGGTATTTGAACATGAAGACTCTTTCAGTCTAAACCTACATCTACAAACTAACATACATTGCTTTTCTATTCATCCTTACAAGACAGCTACTACTGGGAATTGAGCAAACTTTCAGGGTGATTGTGCTGAAAGGGAACAGAGGGATTAGGGTGGATGGGGAGGTGCAGGACATGAGACATCTTCTGCTGTATTTGCTTTCACGTGGAGTGAAAGTGACTCCACTTGTCAAGCTTTTGAAGGTAAGAAAGATAAAGTGGAAGCTTTTCTTTTAAGTGGCTGGTGTTTGTGTTTCATGAATTCTGTAGGCAACATCTTGAACAATCTAGTTTGCTGTCTTGAAAGCCATGGCATTTAGGTGTGCATCACAGATATGGCTTTAATGTCACAGAGGTGGGGGGATGGACAGCTGTATCACTGATACCATTGGGATGGTTGAATGGAAATTCAGATAGTGCTTCTGTGATATTAATGCTAGAAGCAGACTAACAGCTTCTTATTGCCTCATTTTCAGTTGCTTAAAACCATCAGAAATGAAGATTCACACCAAAAGCTTTTTCTTTCATTTTGTGTTTGGAATGAGTTGTCTGTATGCAGTAAAAATATTACAGATTTGGAAATCACTTGGTTATTGGCAGTATGGAGAGAAAAAGATGCATGATTCCCTACTGTAAGGATATCTGTATAACTTCACATGACTTCCATAAATTAACAGACTCAATAAATGTTAATGTCTTACATTTTCTATTTCCAAGTTTTTTCATAAACAAATGCTCACAACATCAATATTTTTGATTTTTAAAGGCTGTTTTTGTGATGATCATGCAAACTCCCCTCCTAGCTATGAGTTCACTTATGCACAGATTAATAGCCTATTACTTCAGACTTTCAACCATTTTCATATATTATATGGAAGTTAACTTTCACAAGATATCAGAAGCACAAATTGCCAAATTTTGACTGTGCAGATAATATATGTTAAAATGGGATGTGTTTCAGCATTCAGAGCTTGCTTATTTGCTGGAAGGAAATAGCCAATTTAGAGAAAACATACACTGTAAAACATATTTTTCTTATAAGTAAAATAGGAGATTTCATCTGGCCTACTGAAATCTGCAAAACTAGTATTTGGAATATTTAAACTAAACAGTATTTTGGAGTGATTTTAAAAAGTCACTGCAACTTAAACTGCAACTGCCTTGAATTTTTTTTTTCTTTTTTCTTTTTTTTTTCTTTTCCCCTGCTCCCTCCCCCACCTTGTATTTTTCCTCCTGTAAGGTAATTCTGTTTTCACCTATGTCCATTAATTTGAAAGGACACTGTCAGGTGTGAGATTACATGTAAATTTTAATCTAGGTTATAGTCAGCAATATTTACAGAAGGTATGCAACTGTGACTGAGTCATGAAAAGAAGAAAAAGCTGAGTTATAGTGGTAAAACAGGAATGTAAAGCTTATTCACACTGGGAAGCAAACTCTGTATTACAAAGAATGTTATTACTAATGATATATAATGTTGTAGATATGGGTGGGTGCTTAGCCTGACACTCCCTTGAAGTCCTGATAAGGTGTCCAGCATCAGATAACTTTTAGGACATTTTTAAGTTTGGAAAACTACTACCAGTCAATTGGTGCTACTATCAGTGAGTCAGCTGTAAAGTCTCAAAGAAAACTTTAAAATTTAAAAATAAGCATTTAGATAAGTTTATAGACTAGAAATGGAAACTATTAAGTAATAAATAGGAAAGTTTAATGTACTTAGGAGAGGAAAAACTATTAAACAGTCTGTCAAAGGTAACAGAAGTTCTGTTTCCAACATGTAATAAATTCTTAAAATTATGAATCAATTATTGATAACAAATGTTTTCTCTCGTATCTAATATTAGTCTACTAGAAATTTGATTGAAGTTATTAGTCTACTAGAAATTTGATTGAAGTGTTGCAGTAAAAGATACAGTTGGATGAAGAGATACAAGTGAAACTGATAACTTTCTAATATTGTATTATTACTCTTCTCTCTTCGCTGTTTAATAGTTTTAAAGGTAGTATGTAAAAGGGTGCAAGCAGATTGGGTTTTTTTCTTTTCTGTTCATTTGGCTCTGTTGAATCTAACTTTGCATGCTTTGCTGTTTTTTGCCCCCTTTCTCACTTCCAGGAAGAGAGCCCCCTGAGTGTGTCTAGCCCAGAGTGTATTGGTACCTGGCTGCATTACACCAGTGGTGTGGGTACTGGGCGTCGAAGACGCAGATCAGGGGAACAAATCACTTCTTCCCCTGTCTCCCCTAAATCACTGGCTTTCACATCCAGTATTTTTGGCTCATGGCAACAGGTTTTTAAACTTTACTTCATTAAACATTTTATGCATTCCAAGCAACAACTGTCTTTAAGGACATCTAATCCCTTGTTACGGATTATGTTTCAAGCAATACCTTCCACTTTTTAAAATTACGTGCCAAGAATGTTTGGGGGAAAAAGACCAAGTGCATGTTTTTCCACTGAATGTGTTACACGCTTTCATAAACATTTGGTTTCTTTATAGGAATTGCAAATGTTACCACATAAAAAAGACTTAGTGTACTGCCTAATAAAGGAGAATTATGCTTTGGTTTAGTTGTCCTTTAAGACTTTAAAACCAGCATTGCTTAATTTGGTGGTAGGTAAATTAAAAAAAATAATAATTGCAACCAATACCACTTAAAATAATTTATTTGGTACTTCATGTTGCTATTCAAAACTTGTTTTGCATATATCATATTTTCAGTGGCCTGGTATTAACTATTGCAGGGAAAAAACTCTAGCACTAATAATTCTTGCCATCTATATCCAGAGGTATCTGAAACTCCCAACACAGTACATCATCCATTGACTTGTACAATATTTTGAAGATTGCTTCTTGTAATGGGGGGTGAGGGAAAAGCAGGGAAAAAAAGAATCAGTTTTGGAAATGAAAAATAAATGTTTTGGAATTACCAGTGAAGATATAAAGCTATTCAGAATGTCAAGATATTGTTTACATGTAGGACAATGGATGGTGTTCTGTAACCATATCCTTTTACTTTGAAAATTTTCATAATTTACTGTTGAAAATTCTAAAATTATATACATTGGAAAAGTTTATATCAGCAAAGGCTGTGAGCATCTGAAGATTATACTGATTGAGCCTGTGCATGGTCAGTGATCGTATGGTGTCCTCAATAGCTTGTCTGTCTTTCCTTCCCTCCCCTCCTTTTTTCAATACAGGCGCAGTTTAGGAAAGTGCATTTGGTAAAACAAAATAAAATGTCTCAAATGTTTGTTCTCATATCAGTCTTGGTCTGTGTCCTTTCTCATTCTGAATGCTTGCTTTGCACCACTTCATTGCAAGGAACTCATATGTGAAATGGACTCCCTTCAGAAGGGGATATTGCATGATCTCTCATGTTTCCTTTACATATTTTTACTAACACTTATCATACAGCTTATTAACACCTGTCTGTCTGAAACAGGCTGCTGTATCAAGTTAAATAATGGATGTTTCATGCTGCTGTTCTACTTTCCCTTATTTTTCTGTTTCTTACATCCAGGTCCTATCAGAAAGCAATAGTAACTTACGAACACCAAGAACTATTCTGGAACAAAAGCAGAGTGGTCTAGGTATGTGCTTACAGTTGAAATTTTGTTTGATGTTATCAGCTTTTCATTTGCCTGCTCTTCTCTATAGTTGTATATTCTTTGAATAGCTTTTTTGTTAACAGGACTCAATAATACTTGTTATCAATAATATATGCTGTCTGCCTATGGACGGGACAATTTTTTTTTTGGCACAAAATTTTAAAATAAGTCATAACTGAAAAGAGCAAATTGTTTGAGACCCTTTGTACTACTGATTTTGTACTGCTCGCAACGGGTTCACAGGATTGCTTTTAACATAAAGCAGATTTTTAAGATAATGTAGTTTCGGATTGAGCTTTTGGATTTTGCAAGAATATTTTAGATTAAAATGGCCTGCTCTGGAAACAGTTAAAACATTTTTCTTTAAAATTTCTGTTTCCTATTGTGGGCAATTGATGAAAGTGAAGATGTTTTTCTGAGGGGAGGGGTATGGGGAACAAACATAAAGTTTCTTGATAGTATCAGGGGTTTTGCACATACTCCTCTCCTAAATTTAATTTCTTCTTTTCAGCATTAGTATGAATCATGCTATAATTCAAAGGCTTCTTTAAAATTCTCTTAATTCAAGTGGTGCTTTTCTACTGCTTTATTAAAACAGGCATACATATGACTCACATGCAAAAAAATGAAATCATGCACTGCTGTAAATCAATATTTCTTTTTTTTTCTGTGTGTCTTTTCTTGGGAAATAATAAGTATAAATATCTGCATCACCTAGATACATAAACTTAGAAGTAGCTTTTCCTTTATTTGAAAAGATACATGTTTTTTGTATGTCTAATCTTTCTGTGATACTTTTCTTCTTATATTTTTCTCATAGCAAAATGCATACAATCAGGTGCTCTTGTTTACTGAAGTCCTGGTTTTTATTATGTGCTTGCTAAAGTTAAATGAATATTCTTTTGTGTGACACAATATGGCTTGTGGAAGTTGATGTATTTCCGTGTAGATTAAGGTATTATATTCGGTGTGAAAGGCTTTTGCCACAGACCAGGCACCAGTTTATTTTGGCTGATTGGTCACATGTGCTAGTAATGTTTCCCCTCATTGGACTGTTATAAGTAATAAAAGGAAGTATTGCTGGTTTTCAAAAAAAAAAAAATCTGCTGTTACTTATCCAAAATGTAAAAGATAAGTTCTGAGTGAAAAATCGCTTCTCCTTGCAGCTAGTAGTAAAATGTAAAGGAAAATCTTGCAACTTTTTTCCCATTTTGTTCATTGTTGTATGTAAGTTTCATTAATGGTTGATGATTACAAAAGTTACTTTTATATTTTTATCTGTGGCTGTCAGTGATTTGTTTAAATTCCCATTCTAGTGGCAGGAATGCATGAGTTGTAACAAAGTACTGTCACTTGCATGGAGCTGTGCAAAAGTCTTCTTAGGAGAGGAAGTCAAATTAAACTTGATGAAACTTTCAGGCTTTTTCAGTTTGTAACATTGTTAGTAATGGTAGCTGAAATCTGAATAAAGTATTTCCAATTTGGTTAAGATTTTGTTGGGGTTAGAATTATTTCCACTAAGTCTGTGAAACTGCATGAGTACTTCATAGCAGCCTGTCATCTCAGAAGTTGATTTGGATGAAAGCAATGAGCAGTATTTTTCCAGTTAATATTTGTTTCAGGAATACAGGTATTCAAAGGCACAACTTTCACATCATCATCATCATCAATCATTATCATCATCATCATCTTCATTTTGTTTTGTTGTTTTGTTTATGTTTACATTGATGCTAACTGGTAACTTTTTTTTACCAAAAGTGAAAACAGGACAAGAACTCACTTTCTTAAAGCCAGTCCTCTCTTTGCACATATAACAGAGTGTGCTGTTTCATGACTAGAAGCACAATAAATTATGATAGTTTCAGCCTACAAGTCCCACTCTGACATTACAAGCATATTGTGAACCTGTCCAAGGCACTGCCAAAAGCTGCCTTTTGTGTGGTAAGAGCCATGTGCTTGCATGCTGCATGCATCCCCAATGTGAATGGACGAACACCTGGTTGTTGTATGTATTTTCTCTAACTCCCATCAGGGTCTCACTGTGCGGGCCTGTTTAGCACCTCAGTGCTCGGGGGTTCTTCAAGTGCACCTAACCTACAGGATTATGCTCGTACGCATCGTAAAAAGCTGACTTCTTCTGGCTTCATAGATGGTATGTGCACACACTCGCACATGCACGCACGACCCATGTGCCACATTGAACTTCTAAAGATTTTAATGGAATCCTAGAATCTTTGGCCTTAGTATTAATTTTATGAGTTTCTGTTGCTTCTTTATTGCCCATAGCTTGCTTATGTTTAACTTAGTAGCATAGTTAATTCTTGTTTGTCTTGAATTGAACACCAGATCACAGACTTGTAATGTGCGCCAGGACATTCCAGCAAGTGCATTTTTTAAGTAAACTGAAAGTTTTGGTTTTAAATTCTTTAATCATTTTAAACTCTGTTTTTTATCACTGCTAATTGATCTTGAAATTAAATAAATTATTTGGAGCATATACAAGGAATGAAATTAAAAAGTAATAAGTTAAATACTGATGGTGAAAATTTTAGGATTCCTGACCTTTTTTTGTCATGGGGTTTGGATTACAAAGGAGCAGGAGATTCTCAGTTTTGGATAATCTGGCATAGAGAAGAAACTCACTCACTAGATTTCAGTATGTAGAGATACCAGAGCACACCTTCATAACTCTGAGGTGAAACAGTATTCATGCTGTTTTCCCCCCCACTTCACTTCTCAGTATTCGACTCTAACCTTAATAACCTTGTATGCCAGAATCACCAGCTCATTCTGCTTGTTTTCATACACGTCATTACACATCTTGTAGTTACCAACAATTCAAATTTTCTTCTTTTTAACATCTACTTAGATTTTAGCCCTTTTCCTTGGTCCCTTCTGCATGCCACTCACTTCTAATACCTTCTCATCTTTTCTTTTTTCCTTTCTTCTTCCAAATCTATTTTAAAATCTCCCACTTTTGGTAGCTGTTACAAATTTCAGGTACCTGTTTTTCTCTTTCTCAGACACCACACGCGGTTCTGCTGTTAAAAGGTTTTCTATCTCATTTGCTCGACACCCAACCAATGGTACGTTTTGCTTTTATTTTAAAAACAAAATCGAAAACAAAAGGTTTCTTGCGTCATCCCTTTTATTTTTATTTCAAATATGGGGTGTACAGTATCATCCAGCCGTCTGTCGTTCCTAACTTCAAGCACAATTCCAAATATATTTGTAATCATTAGATATCCTAAATCCTTTCTTTACCATTCATTAGTATAAATACAACATCAAAATTCATTACTTAGAAAAATCTGAAAAAAAAAATTAAGTGCTGCTGTTAATCATGATCTTTCTAATAAATTATTCTCCAGAAGTTCTTGTGTGATCAGACTGTATATGGTACAAGATACAGACAATGAAATCTGATCTTATTAGACATACACTTCTTGATAGCTGCTGTTTCTTCTTTGTCTTTCTCTTGCTAAGCTGATTCTCCGAGCCTGCCCATTCTAAAATAAATCACTGAATTGACAGCTAGAGTTTATGACTATCTTCTTGAAGTGATGGTAAATTACAAAAACTAAAGCAGAAGCTTTGGTTCTGTTCCTGCTAAATTGCTGTATTTTTTATGGGACAAAAATTTATTTTACCTTATCATACTTCTCTGTTCATCAGATGTGCAAATTACTTAAATATTGCACTAAAAATCACAGCAAGAGAGCTGTGACTTCTTGAGCAGCATTGACCTCTTGAGCCTCAAGAGTGAGAGTTAACTGTCTTCAGTTTGCAAAATTTCTCGTTTAACACACAGGACAGAGGTACGTCTTAAAATATTTTGCACCTCCCTTTCTACATGATTGAATAGGCCCCAGATATATCCTGTTCATGAAGAGTTGACTCAGTCTTCAGGACCCACTGGACCTGAATGTAGCTTTTCCAGATTTCTTAACTGCAGTTTTAAAATGTGCATGACTGCTGGCTGAGTTCAGTGATAGTGATATTGAAATTGCAGTGGAAATCAACAGTATTTTCATGTTAGATTCAAAATATTTGCTTAGAAAGAAAGTTTAAAAAAAAAGACTTGAGTATTTGTTTAGCCTTGCTAAGAAGCAGAGTAATATTTTGTTGCATTCATTTTAAATCCATAGTGGCTTTTTTGCACTGAAGTGCTTTATGAAGGAAAACTGTAGTAAGGCTAAATTTATTTTTAAGACCGTGTTTGATCTAAAATGCCAAATCTAATGTTTTATCTCAAATAGAAAAGTCTGGAGTCCATTTTTTATGTTACAACTCAAACCAAACAATATTCCCAAAACATACAAGGTCAGAAAGTAAAAACTGCATTTGAGAATCTGTGGCTAATAGTAGAATTACTTTCTGTTCCATTTAGTCACTTTTTGTGATTCCATTCTTTAAAAAAAAGGATCTAAATAGCTTTTATCGATCACACTGATCGTTCTGATTCATTTAATGCAGCAGTTTTGCCACTCATCTTTGACAAGATTAATGCATGCAGTATCAGCTCCTATGAGCCCTAAGTATATTGCAGGTTTCCAGGGATTCTCTACTAACATAACGCCATATTGATGTTGTTTCGTCTGTCCTCTGGACTATCATTTTAATTATCCTTGTCCCTTTCACTCTGTTTTTTTCTTACTTTTATGTTATCACACCCTCTTAACTCATTTCAGACTACCCCCCCTTCCCATCTTTAGTTCAAGGAACATGGTGAAACAAATATCTTCCTGAAAGTGCTATACCTTATTTTCTGGGCCTCTGCAGAACACCCACACCTCTTTAGGTGCTGGTCCATTTCCTCTGTGGAATTTCTAGGCTCCAGTGGTATGTCTCTACAGTTTTTGAATCTTAAGACAGCAGGGTGGCTTTTTAAGATGCTGCGTTAACCCTTTCATTGGCTTGCCTTTTGATGCTTTAAGAATAAATACAGGCAAAAATCAAAGGCTGTTAGTGTACAGGGAATTGCTTTCTTAAAGGGATACTGTCGGGCTTCTTCATCATAAAATTTCAAATTTATTTCTTATAACATCATAAAATATTTAGCAGAAAACATTCAAATAAAACACTACACATAGATTTCCAGATTATCTTTTAAGCCATATCCCTTAGAAATAAAGATACTGCAATGACATGCTGGGATATGTTTCTTTCTGACAGCAGAATTGTCAAAGCTCAACAAAAAAATTTGGAGGGGAAATTCCTAAAATAAGAAAATTTTATTTTTTCTCTTTTTTCTTTTAAAGGGCATGAGTGCATTTTGGAATTCCTTTCTGGTTCTCTATAACATGCACTATAACAATAATAGTTACTAGAAAGTTAACCTGACATTGTCCCACTTCATTAATTGCAAAATTAGAAAGAATAATTCTCATTCAAGTGATAGTGAATTTTCTGCCACGGAAAAGAAATCTTACATTTTACTGTAAGGCAACGGAAGGGTTTGCGCTTTACATGCATGCATTTAGTTATTTAGATTATTAATATGTATGGTAACCATCTTAGTGCTTACACTGAAGGCTAGCTACTCACTTTAGAGGAGAATAGAAATCAATAGTATGGTGGTGTTTCTTTTGTACACAAACCCCAAGTTTTCATGAAATGCAACATTTTGTTTATAATTTAAATAAAGCTGACATAAGTATACCTCAGTTGGTTAAATATTTGTAGCAATGGTCCCCAAAATTTCAATATGGCCAAGGCAGATCTAAATATAAGTATAGACATTTGGGGATTGAAATATTTCTGAATTTCTTCTTTATGCAAAGTACTGATGGGGAGTGAATGGGCAACATTAGGTATCACAGGAACATTGTTGCTTATTATTTTATGAGAAAGAAGAGTTCCCAGTCATAATGCTATTTCTAATAAATGTACCTTGAACTGAAATTCTAAACATTATTTCATTCACTATTGCTTCATTTAACTGTCTTAGAAGAAATTTCCAGTATTGAATTGCAAATTTGTAATGTTACATCTGTATGTTGAAAACACAAATGGACATTTTCCTCTTCTGAAACGCAACTGGATTAAATGCTGTTTATTGAGTTACCAAACTTGAATCACTTTAGAGGGCTGCAAATTTTTTTTTAGCCAAGATGATTAAAGGCTTTTTTGTCTGTTAGTAATATGGATATGCATGGTTAGTGTATGATCAATACTAACATAGAAAAGCAAAGTTCAATAAATTTTTAGATTTTTGGTTTGCTTTACTTACCTGTTCCAATATATGAAACTTCTAGTCTTGCAATACTGTTTTTAAATGCATAAAGGTAGGTGTAAATCTGTCTCAGAAAGTAAAACCATGTAACCTCAAGGTATAAAATGCTAACAGTGGTTTTCCTTTGATATTAAAGGCAACGGTTTGTTTTCACAGAATACTGAAGATGATAGAACATGAATTCGGCAAATTTATTTCCTTGGAAGATACAGCATTTTTAGCTCTTGTCTGCTAACAAAATAGATATCCTACTTTCTTGCATGAATGAGTTACCTATTTGATCTTGTGCCAGGTATCAGAATGAGTAGGAGAAATACTACCTTTTCCTCACCTTTTTTTTTTTTTTTTTTCTTTTTCCTTAGTGATCTGCTAAGTTTGTCTTAAAGGGAAATTATCTTTCATGAACTGATTTGGGAGTAGGGCGCAGTTCTCATGTTGGAATAATTTATGTGTACACATGTACTTCATGTGTACACGGGACTTGTATCCCATGTATTGTATTTTTAGCTGGAAACTGGCTTATCTTGTTCCAACTCCTGTAATATTTAATTTCCATGATTTCAAGAGACTTATGCCTGCACGTGTAAACTAAACATTTTTTATCATGTATTAATGCAGTACCTTAAATCCTGTCTTATGTTTGGAAATCTCTTTTTTTATTATTTTTTTCTTTTAGGTTTTGAACTGTATTCGATGGTGCCTTCTATTTGTCCTTTGGAAACTCTACACAATTCCTTGTCTCTGAAGCAGGTGGATGAATTTCTTGCTTCTGTTGCTGCTCCATCAAGGGAAAATCTACAGGAGACATGTACTGGTTATAGTTTGTAATTATGTTAATTTTAAATTCTTAACTGTTGTCTTGTTAATCTTTGCAGTGTTTGCAGCTAACAAGTAAACAAAGAATAGTGCTTTTGAAGAAAATGAAAATGTACATAAACCATAATTTTACATTTTGCACTATCAGTTTGTGGGTATGGACATTTATAATTCATTGAAGTCTGTTGAATCTGAATAAATTTATAATTCATTGAATTCATTAATGTCTCTGTTGGCTGAGGTAGTAAATTAAGGATTTACTGAAATCATAGTTAGTTTATTTCCTTTATTATTACATTGACTTCTCTGTACTGTCCACACTCATCTGAATTACAGATAATGCTTTTCAGGGAGCATGCAGTATTCCCAGCTTTATACTGTAATGTTGTACTGGCAGTAACCTCAACAGAATGGTGTTGCATTTACACTTAAAACTTCACTATTTCCTGTTTCTTTCAGTATTACTTGGGGTTTCACCTGTAGAGTGAAACCCCAAGTAATACTGAAAGTATTTTTTTTGCAGTTACTTAGCTTTTTAGCAGTATGTGCTGCATGTTTAAAGTTTAGGTAATCTTGACAGGAAATACAGCTGAATTCTATCCATGTGCATGTGTCTGGGGAAATGATTTCCCATTGTGATTCTTCTGCTGTGTCTTTGGAAATGGTTTCAGTTAGGTAAGATTTACCACATAATAGGATGTGTCAGGTGATTGAAAATCATTCTTCCTAAGGAAGTGTCTAAAGACTTATGCTTTGATCAGGAAACTTGTACTGTTTCTTGATCAAAGTACTGATACAACAGTATTCTACCTGTTTGGACTTATCCCTATTTTCTGCTACAGGATTTTTCTTTTTTTTCCCCCCGTTATTTTGTACAGTTTAGATTTTAATCAGTAGCTTATTTGATAGGGTGGCCTCCTATATTTGAGAAGGAATATAAGCAATTTAAGAAAATTGATGTTACTGAAAAGGAGCTCAGAGAGGCTTGTAAGTATATGAAAATTCTCAGTTACTTAAAATGTCTTTTTATACTGGTTAGGAAGTTTGTATGTCTTCAAAATCAGTTCAGAATTAAAAGTATACAAGATGAAGAAATACTGAAAAACAAAATGTGTCATACTCCTAGCATATGTTGTCACCTTTCTACCAAGGAGTGATTGGAAAATAGACCTGATACAATTAAAGTCATAGATGTGTAGTTCTCTTGCTTTGCTGTACTATTTCGAGGTTGTCTAGAGATTAATGCATTGTGTGCACTTTTTATAGACATATTGGACTTAAAGTCTATTCAGGTGCAATCTTCATAACCTATGAGAAATAGCACAAATGCTTTTGCCAGTCTTCTGGCAAGGCACCTGTTATTGAAATTCTGTCTTAATAGCATGAACTTATTGTGTTGGTTTCTGTGGTAAAAAAGAGATTTTGAGACTTCTCTTTCACATTGCAAGGTTTTGACACTAGAGTCAAAAACTGGTAGCTGAGCATCTGGTTGTATAAGTGTGGTATCTATTTTGCTAGATGGATACACAGTCCTCTGGCTACAGTTTTTGACGTCTGGTTTAGGTCAGAATATTTTTATTATTGATTTTATTTTCCCCCATCCTTTCAGCTTCTCCAACTTTCATGATGCCCCTTTCAGGAAGAAAAATTTCTTTAAATACATTTACCCCTGCAAAAATTCAACCAACTTCACTTGAAACTTTGCCTGAAAGGCTAGTGGAGAAACTAACCTTATGTAAGTAAGTTCTGTGAAAGGCAGAATGGCTAACTTGATTATTTCCAGCAGTATAATTCTTCCTTACATATTACATGACTTTATAGGGCAGCTTTTTTTAACATTCCCTACGTAAGTAGAATCATTTTGGGGGTCAGTGAGAACTCAACAGCATTACACAAATAGCTTTAACAGTAAAACTGTGTTAATAGTTACTTTTTCTTATCCTCTGAATTGTTTCATTTTCTATGGCCTGAAGTTCATGAGCTTTTGTTTTGAAGTATGACAGCTATCTCCAAGGAAGACAAAGTAAATTTACTTCTTTAAATGGCTGAATTTATAAGATGTTTTCTGAACACCTAATGTAGAGCTCTGTGACTCTGACTAAAGCTGCCAATGACATGATGATGCATTCAATCATTAGTATGCTCAGTCTCAACTGCTGGCCCACTACACTGTCTGCTCTTGGATGGCTGTGCTGTTTAGAGACCAAATTTCACTTGGATTTCTGATTTCATTAGATAGTGTACCTTATTTATGTTTCTGTGCTAGATAACACGCATTTTTCTTGCCTTTGATGCTTTTTAGCATGGATATTAAGTGTAAAACCTAACACATCTTTTCTCTCTATCTGTACAGCTACCCTTGAATGTCCTGTTAATGTATCTAATATTAAACCATCTCTTGAAGAGGCCTCACTAGATGCAGGACTTTGTGGTGAAACTCTTTCTGAGAAGAAATGATCAGCCAAAACTGGAAACAACTTCTTAAACAGTTCTTTAGTGTGCATTCAAGCAAGTTACTGAGCTGTCAAAAGCCATTCATGTCTGCATCTGCAATTCATAGTGCACTTAAAAAATCTTTATACATGGTTAACTAGTGTGCACAGTATTTAGGTCAAGTGTCTTTTCTCATTTTCTTAAACATAGATACTTATCAGTTTGATGAATGTCAACAGCTTTTAATGGAAAAGGTGCACATGAACCTTTTCTGTGTCTTCAAATATCTACTGTAAACATGTACAAAAAGAAGATGGTATATATTACAGTGGCTCTGCTGTTGTCACTGTAATGAAAGAATTGTCTGTTGTCATCATAAACTTCTATTTTCAGGAGTTTATTATCTCCCTGTGAATGTCTTCTGTGTGCTGAACCAGAACATGCATCTTGACTTTTTTTTTAAATTTAACTACATTTCCAAAGAGATCTCTTTTCCCGGGTTTGGAGATAAGCAAATATTTTCTGCATTTTAATTGTATTATATATGCTGCAATAATTAGGCATGATGAAGTGAGTTAATGTATCAGCACTTTTGACTACTTTTTTTTTTCCTGTGTTTACATCAGACTTGTAACATTCAAATCTACCTTCTCTTTTATTGTTTAGTACACATGCTTGTATGCAGATACCTGTATATCATCCAGCAGATAAAACTGTCTTTTATATGTTTTTATCAAAACCTTCTCTTGCTTACTAAAAAAGACAGTTTTATTTTCCTTGCCATGTGTTTCTAGAAAAAGGTGATACTAAAAAACAGATTTTGTAGAATGAGAAATGGTTACAGCTGGTCTGCTACTAGGTTTATTCTGAAAATTGTAAATATTCCACCTATGCTTTATTGTCATCCTTTCAGCACAGAGAGGGACTGTGGACTACCAGAACTCAGTGCATACTGTTCCAAAATACTCAGGATTCATAGTGGCCTGGGGATTTTCATACCTCTCTCCTTCCAATCTGCTGGTTGACAGCAACTCTCAAAAAAGCCCCCCACAAAACAAAAAAAACCCCAAAAAATCCCACGCAAACCAACCAAAACAACACCAACAAAAAAAAAAAAACCCCAAAAAAACCAAACAAAAAACCAACCAAACAAAAAACAAACAA
>VZRH01007537.1:1309-35827 GCA_013397555.1 Urocynchramus pylzowi
TCTCTGGCACTCTTATTTTTGCAGCCTGATCTACCTGCTCATTGTTTTAGCCCGACTCTTGGGAACATGGGCATCTACATGGCGGACTTTCACAGGTAGCTTCTCTACCCGAGTGGCAATGCCTTTCCACTCATCAGCAGCCCAGACTGGTTTTCCTCTACGCTGCCAGTTGGCCTTTTTCCATCTTTCCAGCCAACCCCACAGAACATTGGCTACCATCCACAAATCGGTAAAAAGGTTTAGCTTTGGCCACTTCTCTCTTTCAGCAATGTCCAGGGCCAGCTGAACAGCTTTGAGTTCAGTGAGTTGACTTGATCCACCTTCTCCTTCGGTAGCTTGTGCAACCCGTCGTGCGGGGCTCCATACGGCTGCTTTCCACTTCCGGTTCATCCCTACGATGTGATAGGAACCGTCAGTGAAAAGAGCATAGCATGTTTCCTCTGCTGGCAGTTGGTTGTACGGTGGAGCTTCCTCAGCCCTTATCACTTGTTCCTGCTCTTCTTTGCCAGTGAAACTAAAATAATCACTTTCCGGCCAGTCTGTAGTTATTTCCAAAATCCCGGGGTGATTCTGGTTTCTGATACAGGCGCACTGCGTGATGAGGGCAATCCATTTGTTCTCCGTGGTGTCGGTGGCGTGGTGGGTAGAGGGAACCTTTCTTTTGAACATCCACCCCAGCACCAGCAGTCAGGGTGCCAGGAGGAGTTGTGCTTCCATAACAATTTCCTCCGAGGCGGCTTGAACTCCTTCACAGGCGGCCAAGATTTCCTTCTCTGTGGGAGTCTAGTTGGCTTCGGGCCCTCTGTAGTTTTGGCTCCAGAATCCCAGTGGTTGGCCTCGAGTCTCCCCAGGCACCTTCTGCCAAAGGCTCCAGGACAAGCCATTGTTCCCGGCTGCAGAGTAGAGCATATTCTTCACCTCTGATCCTGTCCTGACTGGGCCAATGGCGATCTCCTGTTTGATCTGGGCAAAGGCTTGCTGCTGTTCAGGGCCCCAGTGGAAATCGTTCTTTTTGTGGTGACTAGGTAGAGAGGGCTCATTGAAGAGATAAAGAAAACTGCCCCACCTGGTTTTAACAGGTAGCCCAATTAAAAGAAGATAACTGCCCTACTCTAATAGATGGCAATAGAATACACATCCCCGCCCACATCTTGTAACTTATGACAGGCCAGTAGAGTAATTGCAGTGAATAAGAAGCCATTTGCACTCACACTGATTTCCCTCATAAGGTTCAGAAATAATGCTGGCAAATTTTTCTTCACTTACTTTGTTTTAAGCATCCTATCCTCATAAATTCCCATCATACCATGATAGATACAATAGAAAACACTTGCTAGGAAAGAAAATAATAAATCTGTAGGACTAAAAAAATTTTCTTATCATGCTCAAAAGTCTGGAATAAAAACTGTTCTGAAAGGTAATGATTGTCCTTTATTCAAACAGGACAGTTTCATAAATAATATATCATATCATATTTACTGCCTCAGGTTGTCCAGAGAAGTTGTGGCTGCCCCATCCCTGGAAGTGTCCAGGTTGGATGGCGCTTGGAGAAACCTGGGATAGAAGAAGGTGTCCCTGGTCATAGAAAGGGTTGGAACTGGATGATCTTACAGGGCCCTTCCAACACAAACCATTCAGTGATTCTATTAGTTTCAGAGCATAACCCAGTATTTGTTTCACAGGCACAGTTTCAAGGAATCATTTTGTTCAGCTGCAGAGGTTAAATAAAAGAAAGTGAGGCATGCATCTCAAAAGTTAGTTACAGTTGTAAGCCACTTTTCAAAACTGAAATGTGGTACAATTTCATGTTGGCTATAATCCTGTGCCCTTGCTCACTGCTCTCTGAAAAGCAAACTATCACTCTCATCCTCTGCCCTCAAGCACTTATTCACAATCCCCCCCCGCCCTAGTGCACATGCTGAGCTGACAAAAAAAGCCAACTCAAAAATCAGAACAACCCCCCATCATCTTGCTATTCAATGACACAAGAAATCTATATTTCTCAAGTTTTTAAGGGACCCAAAGACCCATACATATGCATAACTACCTTTCCAAATACAGGCCTTGCTTGTCAAAAATCTACAATGTTCAAATGAATGATGGGATTCAAACTAGTTATTAAATGGCACATACGCCTCAGATGTAACTACAGCTATTAGTGTTCATATACTGTATTTCAGCATCTCCTGTGGTAAATTATTTCCTGTAACTGAGAAGTAATTATCACAAAGTTATTGGTTTATCAGACTTCTAATGATGTTATAATAGCTTTCATTATACAATTGATTTGTCACAAATGTTCATATTACAAACTTCATTGACCTCCTGCCACTCCTATAACATAATTAAAGTTTCATTTCAGTTTAACACATTGCCTTCCCATGCTGCTGAAGGCACATCACAGAAGCCACAAGATACCTGCAGTCACTCTGTAGTTCAGCAGCTGTGTGAGAACCTGGCCAGATGTTATTCTGCCATCTATTTGGCAAATTCTTACTTTCTTCCAATTTCACCTTGGTGTTTCAACACCTTAACTTCTCTTCCTTATTCCACAGTGCTTCATTTATCCCCACTGCATCAAATTTCTCTCCATATACAGAACTTATTTCCTGTTCTGTAATTCTCCTTTGGACACTCGCTACATTTGCACCAAAACCAAATTAGTTTCTGCTTCCCTTTGCCCGGTATTTTTCTCTTTGATAAAGTAATACCCAATTCATTCACTTTCTATTTTTTTTCAGAGTGTTCAACTTCCACCTCTTTGTACAATTATTTTTCTCGTTCATTTATTTCTGAAGATTTTGCTAAAATCTCTCTTGAAAGTTTAGAACAGACCAAAGGAATTGCAAATACACCAGTTTCATATACTTTTGTTTTAACAGCCCTTTTAATCCATGCCTGTTTAGATAGATTTGCTATGGAAGTCTCACCTTCCACAAGCTGTTTTCTGGAATAACATCAGAACTCTGTGAGGAACCTTTTGAAAATGAGAGCCCTAAAATCTAATATAGTTGACACCTTTATTCAACATTACTACCTTTCCACAAACCTAAGCAAGACCCATATTTCCCTTGTTTTTCTTGCCTGGCAATTAAAGCTCAGCTGATGGATGCTCACCAGCCTGCCAGCACCAGGGAGTTCATACACTTTGCAAAGTGACTTCTGCAAGTCTATGAGGTCATTAAACCATCCATCTGCCTACACATATTTTCCCTGCATCTCAGAGACGTCCACACTTTAAAAGCCATAGAGGATTAAAAACTTAACGGGAAGGAAAACAATCACAGTTAGTATTATTCTGTCCTCTAGAATCAAGCCAACATGATCAAGAATTAGGGAACTACATAAACATAGTACTAAAAAAAAACTGATATCCATTAACAGTAGAAATTCTGCAGTGTGAGAGTTAAAGTATATCCTTTAGATAGTAAAAAGGGAAGCTAATACGAAGAACAAATAATACTGAAAAAAATCTAAAATACATGGACCACTAAAAAGTCTAGAGAAAAAGCACTGGCAGACTGGGAAATAAAATAAAAAATAATATATATCTTTGTCAAATAAAGTGAAAAATAATATATATTTTAGGTGTTTTGTCATTGTTGGCATTTAAATTACTGCACGACTAAATGAAAAAGAAGAAAAATACCCCCAAAAGTTATGTAACATGTATACGGATCACCATGTTGTCTCCAGTGAGAAACAAATATCCAGTAACTCTTAAAATGTCTATATATAGACAGAATTCTTGCCTGTGTAGGAATCTAAAATGCCGTGACAGAAGTAGGCTACATCTGACTCCAGGAGTAGAATAACCACCTGATTTGTACTGAAGATACACCAGTGTAGATCAGGAACAACTTCACTGAAGTGAAGGAAATGGGAACAAACCTGGACCTTCATTCAGTAGCCACATAGCCATTCTCCAATAGGCAAGAAGAACATTCAGCAGTAAACATGCAGATGAATTTTAAAGGGTAAATTTCAGAATCCATACTGTTGCTCTATAATGCCCTTCACATTATGTCCCCATTTAAATGCTCGTGAGGATCTCCACAAATTCTGAATATTACACTCTAAAAACCTATGGCCAGCTGTGTGATTGTTTGTATCAGGAGATGAGGTCTGTCAAGAGGTGGGAATCACCTGTCTCATTTAGATCACAAAAATACTAGAAACAACAGGAGAAACACCCTTCTGAAGCCAGAGTTACAATCTCTACCTTAAAACTGGCTTAACTGGTATGGACATTTGCATCTCCCAAAATAGCATTGATCTGCTTATGAAAACAACCAATGCCAGAATATATGTTTTAGCCCTACGGACTTGGAAAGAACAGGAAGTATCTTACATCACACAAGGCTTTTGAAGAGAACCTTCCAAACAGACCTGACCACCTGTCAGCTTCAATAATGGAATTCAGAACAAACAACACAGATTTGGGGGTAGGAGAGGGTGGCTAAAAAATACAAAATTCTCACACAAAAAATGAAGTTTACATCACATAAATATTTCAAACTGCTACTATACTACCAGTTGCTTAGCAATGTCCTCTCCTCTAACAAAAAGCTGTGTTTTGTACCTAACAAGTTCTAATACCAGAGCAGCAATCCTGGTACTCAGGCTTTAAAGACACTTCAGAGGACAGCAAAGCTGATCCTGAGAAATCACTGCACGCCAAGTGTCAGCTTGCACTGCTTGTCTCCCTCCAACCTGCTCCGTTCCTGACTCTGAAGTGCTGTCTCTTTCCATGCCCCCCATGCCACAGCTGTATTGACTACTTCAACCCAGTGACACAGCAGCAAACTGCTCCCACTTTCCACTTGTGTCACCTCCCTGCAGCTTAGGGAGCTGCAGCAGTTCCCTGAGGGGTCAGAGGGCCACACACAGGCAGAAGTGTGGAAGGAATGAGATATCATCTCTTACTTGGCACAAGCTGTGCCACCAATTTAGACCATCTCCTCCAGCTTCCACTGTCTCCACTGATTGGAGACTTGATTCAACTTTCTATTTAAAGCCAATAATGTTTTCCTGTTACAATGGTGTAGGAGAAAGACAATACTGCCAGTCTACCAGTGTTAAAGAGCTCTTTATAGGAATTTCACTCTTCTCAACAATATCTATTTTCAGAAGAACTAATCTCTAGCATGCTGATGATGTTCCATGCAGAGAGGTGGAAGAGATCAGACAGAAGCAAAGAAATTAATCAGGCATTTTTCTGCCAGTCTGGAGGCAGACTTTAAAAAAAAGAACTTACTTTTCATATACTCCCTGCCATATTGTGTTCTGCCCATGAGTGCACAAATAAATTTGAACCCCATTTCTGAGACATTAAATCTCTCAAGCATGCTCCATTTGGACTTCAGGGAATACAGGGGTAGAATGAGATGCACAAAGTTACAGCAGCAGGACCAAAATTAGAGACCTAGTACCAGAGCAAATCTCTTTCAGAGCATTAATCATTCACATAGAAAGGCATGACCTGATGGTGCAAATGTCCATTTGTGGTTTATGGGGTTTTTAATGCAGAGCACAATACTTAAAATTATTCATTTACTTCTTTTTCTAGAATCCTGAAATACTGAAACATTTTCTCCCCAGAATCCCACCAAAATAACAGAAACTAGTTCATTTGATGTAACAGTAATTGTGAATTATTGATGCCAAGATTTGAAACTAGTTATCATTATGTATACCCTCCTCTGTTTTAATCAGTTATCTGTCAGTTAAAGTATTTCAATATATTTTTAATTAATCATGCTACTTTCAAAAAAAAAAAGGCAAGAACATAGATGATTATTGCAGTTATTTTCTAGCTATTCTGAGCTTAAACTTAAATAATGTCTTTTGGGAACACAGTCCTTTATTTTCTGGCAAATGATGCAATTAACATTCACTAGCATGATTAAATAATTGTTAATTATACAATCTATTGCTTCAGGACTTTTTTCACACAACAGTCACATGCGTGTACCCTTTCCACTTCTACACATAATCTAATGACCACTGAAAAAACCTGTGGATACTGTAGATCCATCATTTCAAAGAGGACTTATAGAGAAACTGACATCTCATTATTGAATCTTATTAGATGTAATTAATCACTCTGTCAAGTACAATGCCTTATTCCTGTGCTAAATTCAGGCTCAACTGGCAATACCATTCATGACCAGATCCCATCAAACTCTCAATGTGTCACTAAGCCATCCATCAAAATATTCCATATATAATGTAAAGACGTAGAAGAACATTCATGTTGGAATTCATGCTTCATACAAAGCAATCCTCTAAAATATCTAAAGAGCAATGCAGCAAGCTGCAGTGATGATTGCAGATCTTGTAATCCACAGAGATTATGTGTTCTTTCCCATGGCATCTTACAACAGGTTCTGTCATGTTCACCAGGGAATTGTTGCCATTATCAGCAGCCTAATGACTATAGGGGAAGGTGCCATCAGGGCAGCTCAGGATCCAAAGGCAATCCTAAGACTTCCATAAAGCTTGCAGAGGTGAATGTCCAACTGCAGCTCCCAGGCTATTTGCTGCAAGCAGCATCCTGCCAGCCCTCAGAACACCTGGCCATGTTACAGTCATGTGGAGAGTGCCCTTTTCAACATGCTCTAACTTCTGATCAGCCCCAAAGTGCTCCAGCAGGTGGGCTGGGGGATCATTGTAGGGCTACAGAGAAAATCAGTCCAACCAGAGTCACCAGCAGCCCCTTAGAAAGGTCACAATATTCTGGCAGAGTCGGCAAAATCTCAGAGGTTTATTACAGTAAATATTATTAGTGCTGCCCAGTCAGTTAGTGGCACTATTCCTGACATTTGAAGACATTTAATTTGAAATGGAAAAGATTACCAGGAATGCATGACAGGTATTATGCAGCCTGGTACTGCAAAATAAAGAGGCAAATTGGGAAGTTTCCTGACACAGGACAGAGTTAGGCCTGCGCATTTAAAAGGTAAAATATTAAAGAAGGGAACAACATTTCAACAACTTACCTAGCCCTTGTACCAGACAGAAATAGGAAAAATATTGAGAATTGAAATCTGACTTTCTCTGGGAAGCTCATAAGCACAAATCATCCATGTACTTTAAGCAACTACAATGAGCTCCAGGAAAGTCCTCAAGGTGCTCTCAGGGCTTTAAACCCTTTGAAGTCCTCAGGAACTTGCTAAAAGAAGGTGGGTGTTTTGTTTTACAGGATTTTGTACATTGGCTTCTTGATTTATATGACAGTCAAAATATTTCCCAAAACAACAGATTTCTAAGACAATTTTCTACACTTCAAAACAAGTTTAAAAGCACTGAAGTG
The DNA here is from genome assembly GCA_013397555.1 of Urocynchramus pylzowi. Lineage (NCBI taxonomy): Eukaryota > Metazoa > Chordata > Aves > Passeriformes > Fringillidae > Urocynchramus > Urocynchramus pylzowi. Next base: position 8,625 of record VZRH01007537.1, read on the forward strand.
CTGGTAAGCAACAGCAAGGTATCAGACCTGGATTTCAAATGCTAGGTTTCAACTAGACTGGAAATTATTTAGGAATAAAAATTCTTATTAAAAAAAAAAACCAGAAAGCTAAAATACTTGACTAAAGACTGCTGTCTTTAGTACTGTCAAATAGGTAAGCAAACCACCATCCCTACCAGTGGGCTTGTCTTTGTGCAAGATCTGCTTTAATGGATTTCCCCCAGTCCCCATAGTAATATACATGAAAGACCATCTCCAGCACATCACCAGTATCAAGTAAGAAAGCCCCACTCATGCAACAAAAGGACAGGAGGAAATGAAAACTACTTTCAGTGAAGTCATGCACTGAGCTGATTCTCATTGTGAAGTATTTTGACTTTCTTTCAAATATGAAGATTAAAAAAATAATTTTTTTCACAGCCAGGCTTACTTTATAAGAAAAAGATCTTTTAATGGAACAATTTTCCTTTGAAAAGATGTTTCAAAAGTAATTTTCTGTCCCAGACTGTAATTTACAAACTATTAGGTTTGTTCATGACAGAAAAAAACACTTGGTGATGAATTCTATCAAAGCACATTGGCCAAATAATGTTTTCCAGATTATTTGAGGTGAAGGCATGAGGAAAGTTATCATTACTCTGCAGAAGGAATGAATTTCCAAACAGTTTTTACTTTGCACATGTAGTTATGCACTCTGCACTCTTTTGCACTCTGCACAAGCCCAAGTGGGAAGGTGATCACAATGAGCACTACCAGGAATTCAAAGGGGCTTTCACTCAATGCAGGGCTGAGCAGCTGCTCAGGTCACTACCCAGAAACACTCAGGGCTGTATTGCCACTGCACAGCACTGCCTTTGTCCAGACAAATGTGTCACTTAGATCACTGAGCAGTAACTCAACTATTCCCAAATTATTGGTCTAAGCTCACAGGAAAAAAACAAAAACAAAAACAAAACAAAAAAACAAAAACAAAAAAACAAACAAACAAAAAAAAAAGCCCTTTAACTTTTTCCCCCCATACAATAGTTTGGTGTTGGTAAATTCCTTCCTCGAAAATCTAAAATGTCAAATCTAGATGAAAGGCTTGAGAGACCAGGGCAGAGCCACAAGGGCCAGGCCCTTGTAGCCTGTGGCACTCAGCCCTTGATTAGGAGAGCCCTTGTGAGGAGACTCACAAGAGCCACAAATGTCACCACTCACTAAACACAGTGCTTATTACTACATCACAGTTTTGTGAATTCTGCAGTTGCATGAAGAAGAAACAGTAAGTTCCAGGGGAAAAAAATGCTACAACTATCTCAGAAAAAAAAAAAAAAAAAGCAAACCAGGAAATGCCTTCACATTTGGACATAATTACTTTCAAAGTAACTAACTCTTCATCATTTTTGTACTTTGTCTTTGAACTTTCAAAAGCACGAACAGGAATTACTCTAGCTCTAATTGCTCCTCAGAATACTTCTTTATCAGATTTCATGTTATCATGTCTTTTAAAGCTTTACAAGGATTACACAGCTGTGCTATCTTACTTTAAAAGGGATGAGTGACTCTATCTGTCCCTAAACATCACCTGCATTTGTTAAAGTCCTTCCTTTGTTCTTTTCAATTTAGTAACTACCATCACTACAGGAGGCTGCCTTTTTCCTTCCTTTATACTTTCCAAATAAATCCTGCATGTTTTAAGACCATATTTAACTCCTATTTTCTTATTAATTAGCAGATTTATGATGCTGACAACTGCAACACAGACACAGAATCTGTGCTTTGCAGCTCCCAGTAACTGCTCTAACAGAAAAAAGCAAGTCACCTCTTAGCTCCTTTCACCTTGCAGCTCACTCTCCAAGATGCAAATTGTATACATGGGGAGGGTTGACAGTCTAGCATCACACAATGAAGAGAACTTTTGAGGAACTCCCCACTCCAACTAACAAATGTGCATGGTAGTTGCACCTCATAGTACACACACTGGAGTATCTGTACAGCTCTACAATTTGTATTTTTCATGTAGATCTAAAGGAATACTCTCAACTGACTGCTCTATACACTTTAAAATCTTAAGTATGAGCAATTAACTGAAAGATATAAATCTTCCACTACTGAAAAAATGAGTAATGTATCTTCTAACTAATGGACTGAGAATGCTACAAAAACCTCAGGTTTACAGAAGTGTTCTTCTCCTCAGCCCAGATGAATATCTAATTATTTTAAAGTATAATTTCAATACATGAATAATCTCAGCAGAATACTGAAAGTAGACATTGATGTATTCCTACAAAGATGTCTTCACTGGCTGTAGAGCCCATTCAGACTTGTTATGCTTTTTGTGCATTTTAAAATGTTGGGGTTTTTTAATCTGCTATCAAATATTAAATAGATTATTAGATAATAGGTTAAATTGGTAATTATCATATAATTAATAGATTAAATTAGACATGTTTCTAATATACAATTTTAATTCAATTAGGAATCAGTCTGGTATTGACATAAGGTCAGTAGAAGCTATGGGAACCTGGCTTAGATACAACAAATCCATCATAAATCTCATCTGAAAGCTTAAGAAAATGCTTTCAGATTGAGCAGCACTTTAACTATTTTCTTAAATAAGAGATATTGCTTATAAAAACAATTTATACTTAGTAATATAAACTTTAAAAACTCCTAGCAATTGAAGATGTAAGAGCATTAAAAAATCCTAAAATTAAAGGTTAGTTAGTAACTTCTGTAATTTCCATCACCCTAGCATCTACTTCTTACATACCCCTGCATAAGAAAGATTCTCCAGTTTTGGAAATTAAAAAAAAAGGTAAGCCTAAAAGAAGTCTGTTGAAATACTGAGTCCATTGTGTCAAAAAGGTTACAGTAACCTTTTCAGTTAAAAGTGAAAAATCAATTTTCTCTGCTCTAAGTGGTTTCTCCAAGGCAGCCCACTCGGATTGTTAAGAGCGTGCTTTGGTTAACAATGGCACTAAGCAACAGAAGTCTGGGTAGAACATACTCAGGCAAATGTCTAACAGTAAAAACACTCCAAGCAAAAGGGGAATTCCTATTGCTACATGATACTAAAATATCTATATATTTAGAGATAAGAAGTACATTAAAAAAGGTGCCTCAATGTTACGAGTGACTAATAATTCCTGCTGGAATAAAATATTGTTTTATATACTAGAAATAGCAAACCACTGCACTGGGGAAGGTAAAACCACAAGGAAAGGAATTCCAAGTGTCTGCACCCGAGCTGATGGCAGAGTTTCAGTCCTTTGTTACCAAAAACCTGCAGCTGGGAGGACAGATTAACTTGGTATCGGGCAGCTACTCCTTTCACAAAAGAATAGCCATGGCTGGAGGAGGTGTTATTAACATTTGAACACACAGGGACAGACTAAAGTATGGTGTAACAGAAACCGGTGAGATGGGTGGAGGGATGCACATTGACATTTTAACAAGAAGCCAGCTCGGCCCAGGGGGGCGACCATCACCCCAATCTGCCACGAGGACACCTGGTGCAGATGGGCAATTGAGATCATCCTGCTGATAGCCAAGAGCCNGGGTGGCTTGGTGCGACAGAGACCAGGCTTTACGTTCACCCAGCTTCGACTCCCGGGCTCGAGGCTGCTTCTCGGTCGGTCGGTTTTCTGATTTGTAATTGATTGATAATAAATCAAAATTTTGTTAACTGTTAATTGGCTTGCAGAAAAACTTATTTATAACACTCAAGAATGCTTAAAGAAAGGAGAGATCTCTTAGTTTGTCCCTTTGGCCCCATGGACTGTGCCTGGCTGCTGTTACAACCAAAAGGTACTGCTACATTTCTGCTGAAATGAACCTGTGCTTTTCTCTAACAATTTTACAATGACATGTCAGAAGAAAACTCAGCAAAAGGCAAAGAAAATTGGTCAGTCTGGTTTTAGTCTAATCTGACCAACAACCAAAAATGATCCATTTTTATATACAGTAGTACACTGCACTTTCCTAAAATCAGCATTTGCTTGACTACAAGCAAAATTTGATACTGGAATATCATACTTTCCTTTGATACTGGAATTGTGCCCTATCTCTCCAGACTGATTGTTAAGACCTTCCACAGGATCCAATAGGAAGCATCTCTGAAATAATTTTGTTAATGAAGATGCTGCTGATCTGAGTATAATGAAGAAGGTAAAATAAAATACAGCAGAAAGTGGTCCTAAAAGAAGGACTCAATAGTTCAGAAATTACACCAACACTGGAATTAAAAACTGGTAGCAACATGAAGCTTAATTGCTGGGCAAAATCAGAATTTAGAGCTGGTCGGTACGTAATTGAACGCAATACAATGTGATACACAAAAGACTCAGCAATAAAGATGGCTGTTCAGTCCCTAGAACAGTTTTGCAAGAGATTTATCACCCTAAACTCATAGCTAGAACTCTGTATATGTATTTACCTAGACAAGGATTTAGTTTTTGAAGCAAAAGGCAGCACTTCATTCAACAGTGTTAATAAAGAGCAAGAGTACAATAATGTTTGCACATAGACACACACAAGATCACAGCCAGTATGGACAGATGCAATTTGGAAGAAGTATTTTGCTACACAAAGTGCTTGGTTAATGAGCTCATTTGAAAGAAGTAATAACTTAGCAATTGGTGCTCTGCCTTCTTGTAAGAGAGTGGCCAGCTATCCAAGAACACTGTCAAGAGAACCATCATTTTGTAAAGCTGACCCACTTTCAAAAGCAGTTACAACCATTAATCAGCTCAGGGAACTTAAATGTCTGTAAGTGTTTTACTTGCACAGTGAAGTGAGCTTAAAATCTAGTTTATTTTGCTTTTGCAAGGAAACATGATCAGCATCTGAAGAAAACTGGAATATTTTACAAGTTATTACTTCTGTGAAGTCTGCTTGACTCGGCATTACAGCTCCTACAGTGTTTCCAAACTAATCAGAGATAAACTAATTATGACACTCACATGAAATGCACTTCATGGATATATGAGTTTTAATAAATTAATAATATCATTTTATTCAGTGCTTTCTTTCCCTATTGCATGTGACATACATCACATCAACTACTGGGTTTTCAATTACATCTGCCAGAAGTCAAAGCAAAAAAAATTACTGCATTTGTAATAATAAGATGCCTTATTTTATAATAAAAATATTTCTACTGCATACCAAGCTAAGGTCAAGGTGAACAAATGCTTTCTGAAACTCATTTAAGTGTAGTTATGTGAACAGAACATCCAGATTTGACTTCTACACAACTCTTACAACAGTCAAACCTCCAAAGGGGCCAACAAAATCAGGCAAGAGGGAATGCCTGCTTTTCTAAACTAATACTAGGAATGTTGGTGGTTACAACCTAAAGATGACTGAAGTAAATGGGAAGCTTTTTACTGACTTCTTTATTCTCATCCAAGCTAATCATAACATCTGTGTTCTGCATAGATAGCTCAGTTAAAAAAAAGGAGAAGAGAAAGCAAACAAATTATTCAGAAGGGAACAGAAATGGGACTAACTGAACAGCTCCAAAAACACAAGGAAAAGCTCCTTCCAGAAAAAAAAAGTGATCTACATCTGTACAGCAGTAGAGTAGCTTGGCAACAAATGCTGCAAGATGGGGGCTATTCCATTTCACCCCCAGGTCAAAAGGAGGAGCTAATGGACACATACAAAAGGTCTCCAAAGCCCTCTGCCTTACTTAACATGATTCTTTCTATAAGAAAGAAATCTCAAAGCATGACATAGCATGAGGAAATTTATTTGTTTACTACCCTAAGTTGAATTTCATGTCAATAAAGACAGAGTATTCACGTTATACAGAATCATGTTCAATTCTGACTCAAATTTAGTTTAGGTTATTGAGTTGTTTGGGTAGGGAGGTTTTTCATTTGACTGGCTTTTTGGCTGGCTGGTTGTTTCTTGTGGGGACAAAGGGGTGTGAGGAAAGGTGCCTTATTACTTCATGTTACGGATCCAACAAAGTGAGAGAATGAGCTTGGAGTTCCTCCAAAAGGGTGGTAGAAAGAGCAGAAGATGATTCTGAAGACTTGAAACTGGTGAGATTGTATACCACACGATACTCTATAATTGGCTTACTAACCTTGCAAGTGCAAAAAAACATCAACTTTGTGCTGGCAGGGAAGAGAATGGGTAGGGTCAAGGTTAAGGCAAAACATTTGCTCTTCTGTTGGAGAAGAAGTCCAGAAGCAGAGTTCTCCATTTCAGATGGGCAGGAGAAAGGCACTGAAATCACATCATTCACATCTTCCATGTACCCACACCAGGCAGAAAGAAGCAACAAAGACACTACAGAAAAACTTTCTACTCTGAAGTAATTAGGCACAGATACATTATTAGCATGAACACGTGGACACCAAGGAAATTTCTACTTAAAACAGCATGCAGGCACCATGAAATGGATTCAGCACTCAAAGGAACATTGCTCCAGCCTCCCGGTTAACAAACACAGACCACTGCTGAGACACATCATTTAGCTCTCTCTTTAAGCAGTGTTACCTTGGGTGGTTAATTGGATAGTGCCATGCTATAATTACACACAACTGTTCAGTGTAAAATCCTCAGTTACTGGAATCAAAAAGTTGCGAAAAATAGAGAAAAACTCCAATAATTGTTTTAAAGTAAATAGACAAGATGTTTTTGCTTCCACTCCACTAAGCAGACTTCTGCCTTTCTTGTCTGCTATAAACTTTTGCTACCAGCATGTCAGTTCCGTGACAAAAGACAACCTTAGCAATTCAAGGAGACAGTGTCAGATTCTAACTGTTGGCATTTCAAACTATCTTTGTTGAGACTCAGTCACTGTCTCCCATATCTACTTTAATAACCCACAACTGCCTACCTAGTTTCAAATTTTGAACTTTAGTCTAGTAGCTTTACATGGTTTTGAGGCATGATTCCAATGCACTAAGACCTCACATGAAAAAAAGCATTCAAAATACACATGCATGAAGTAATTAAATGCTGAAGTAGATCTAAAGCCACAGAAAACTGTATACGTTTAAGTGCAGAGAAGAACAAGAGTCAGAATTACTCAGCAGGGGACCACCTTGGAACAACTCTTGGCTAGCCAGCAGTGAGGGGAGCACACCTCACTGCAGTCCACTCAGCAGCTCTACTGCCCAGATCTGTGCACGCACCTATTTTCAATTAGGTTTCAGAAAGTCAAATGCACTGAAAGCTGTGGAAATTGTCAAAAAATTGGAGCAACTCTTCACCATCTGACCTTTATGGCATACAATCCCTTCAATACCATAATGCACACTTAGTTCACCTCAATCTGTTAAATTCTTTTTGCTGCTGATATTAACAGCCCAAACAATCAGACCCTGCCTAAGTGAATCGCTGCATCTTGTTGGCTGGAGTAAATCGTATTCCATTTATCAGTTCTAGGACTTTTAGGTCATAAAGATCACCAAATCAAAACAACATTTAATGGTATTGAGAGAACTATATAAAAGACAGATATACAATTACTCTAAACAAAAGCGCCATTTTTCTGGTGATAAACCCACTCTCCTGAGCCTAGCCAGCTGAGAGAAAATTCAATCTCTTAGATTCTTCCTACAGCTCTAAACCTCACTGGCACCCTTCCGTATTTCTTGTACACTTCTAATAAGTGGTGCAATCACTTTAACCTCTTCCAATTAAGGCAATGGTTTACAACACTCAGCCATCACTCCTGATATTAATAAATGAAGTTGTGCAAAGACACAGAACATTCAAAATACTGTGCACATGCAAAGGCAAGACACGGGCATATGCACTGGCAAGAGAATACTTAACAAGAAACAAATAAAAGCAAATTAACTTTATGGATTATCAGGTCATTTCAAGAATGAGTGACTTCAGACCTGCATTCCCTCTAAAATCTGGGCTACATTTTGGGCTTATTTGTTGGGATTTTCCATTCCTGTTAGTATGAGCCTGGTCCACTACAAGTGAATTCACACTCGGTGACCTTTGCCAATGTGATTGATATTACTACATATCCAAAAGGCAGCAAAGAACATGCAGTTCTCCATCTGTATTACAGTCATTGTTGGTTTACATTTGCTGGAATTTAAGCACAAAGACAGACTTGATTTTTGGTACAGCAAGTTTTCCCCCCCAAAAATATTGCTACACCATCTGATTTTATAGAGGAAGAGTTGGCAGCAACTTCTGTAGTTAAAGCATAGAGTTACAAATATGAATGCTGTTATACTTAATTAGATAGTCTATATACAGTTTTTCTTCATCAACTAATTTATACACAGATTAAGGCTGGTTTATTATGCTATTACATATTTTAGATATGCAAAAATATATTCAATCTGAAAGGAGACTACTTGCAGTTAAAAGAAAAAAAAAAACTCTGATTAACTTCAAGTTATTTAAGTAAATAAAAAAGCAGTTAAAAAAATAATCATGCCAAGATTATTAGCCAGCAGTGATCCTGCTACAGCAACGGTGGTAAAACGTTTCAGCAGTATACTATATAGCCATGGAGTCCTGAGCTACTTTAGCTCTTACTTATCTCAGTTCATCTGCTTTTTTTTCCCTTTTTTTTTTGGTTAATTCCATGCAGAGTCTTGTAACATATCTCAATGCTTTACATTATTGGATTCAGAGACAGTTTTCACAACATTTAATGTGTATTTTTAGGGAAAATCTGCTTGATGTATGGACACTGATGTTATGAGTGACTAATAATTCCTGCTGGAATAAAATATTGTTTTATATACTAGAAATAGCAAACCACTGGGGTTATACTAGAAATAGCACTGGGGAAGGAAAAACCACAAGGAAAGGAATTCCAAGTGTCTGCACCCAAGCTGAAGTCAGAGTTTCAATCCTTTGTTGCCAAAAATTTACAGCTGGGAAGACAGATTAACTTGGTATCGGGCAGCTACTCCTTTCACAAAAGAATAGCCATAGCTAGAAGAGGTAGTATTAACATTTGAACACTCGGGGCAGACTAAAATACGGTGTAACAGAAACCGGTGAGATGGGTGGAAGGATACACATTAACATTTTAACAAGAAGCCAGCTCGGTCCAGGGGGGCCAGGGGGGCGACCATCACCGGCAGAGGAGGACACTCATCACCGCGGATCTGACACGAGGACACCTGGTGCAGATGGGCAATTGAGATCATCCTGCTGATAGCCAAGAGCCATTCCAAGTTCCTGTAACTTAGAAAATACCATCCATGGCTCCTCGGAAGAGACGTTTCAGCAGGAGAGACACTGAAAGGAGTCCAATATGAATATGAGAAGAAGCTGAAGGAAACCTACATGAATATGGAGGACACCATAGAAGGACAAAGAACTGAGCCTGAGGGCTGAAACAGAGTATGAAACTCTGCTCCAACATGTCGCATTCGTGAACGGGGGTGGCTTGGTGCGACAGAGACCAGGCTTTACGTTCACCCAGCTTCGACTCCCGGGCTCGAGGCTGCTTCTCGGTCGGTCGGTTTTCTGATTTGTAATTGATTGATAATAAATCAAAATTTTGTTAACTGTTAATTGGCTTGCAGTAAAAACTTACTTATAACATAGCTACACTGTGCTGAACTTGAGAAGAAATCCCTTCTATAGCATGATGTGCTGCCACTCGTAAACCACCCAACCCACATGTCTCCTATGGGGCACCCATCTTCTTTGGAAAACACAAGTAGAATTTAAAAATTTAAAGAAAATGAAGAATTTAAATTTTAACCACTTTTGTTGACAAGAGAGTCCAATCTGAGCCTATAGGGAGCTCAAGGAAGGGGATTCCCCTTCAGACGCCCATTGCCCCACACCGACCCTTGCAGCATGGTTCCCACCTCCTCCCCCCTGCCCAGACCCACCATTTCCCTGCCGCAACCTTTGCTGCTCCCTGCAAACCTTTGGGCACTCCTGCCAAAAGTGCTGCTCCCCTCGCTGCCTTGGCACACGATGGTGCCGCCCTTCCTCTCAGCCTTCAGCTTCGGCCATGCCGCGATGCCTTCTCACAGAGCTGTCCAGAGGGTGTCCTGCCCACCATTCCCTCCAGGAGTGGTCGCTTCAGCACCTGAGGCAAGCCGTTTTTATGGCTGGAAGTGCCGAAGTCCACAGACAATCAAACATCAGAAGTAAATCCCTCCCTGCGGACAGAGAGCAGGGCGCCCAAAGGAGCTCTCTGGCCTCTCTCCTGACGGACAACTGCCCTAAGCTTCCCTTCCCTGCAGCCCCTCACTCAGGGGAGGTGGCACTCCCAGAGCCTCACAGAGGCTTCCTGCTCCCGCCCGCAGCAATGCTCTGCCCCCAGAGTGTATGCCCCGTGTTGAAAGAGGCCTTGGTGCAGCCCCAGACACACAGACACACATACAGACACACACAGACACACAGAGACCGGGAAAACCCTCCATTCACAGCCTCTGTCTTCACAGGAAGGCTCAGCATGCCTGAGGAAATACAGCTCCTAAAGAAAACACACTGCACCAAAGGAAGGGGTTTGCTGCTTCACAGCAATTCTCTTCTTCAGGTTTTTCCTCTGTGAGAAACAACTGCTTGCTTTTTAAAATTTTATTAAACTTTAACAAAAACTACAACAGAGGACTAAGTAAGGAAAAAATTTCAGCACTAGGAGCCTCCCATGACTACCAGCCACATGGCTCATCTTTGTGAAAAATGCATATTTAATGATTGGCATTTCTCAAATATTAAAATGAATATTATATGTATTATTCTAGAAAGTTATACTGTACTAATCCTTTTCAGTAGTGTATTAAATATAGTTTTAGGTTATAACATAATGTTAAAATAGAAACTATGCTATATAAGATACTTTCTAACTAGCTCAAGAAATTCTTCGCACAGATAACAGCAACAAGACACTAAAATCCCAAAGAGAAGAATTATTGCCCCCTTATCGGAAAAGAGAAACTTTTTTCCACCTCCTTCTCGTCTTTGAGGCACCAACAAGATTTAGGAGGAGAAGTTGACAATAACCAGAAAACACTCTTTGTTTGAAAAGAATTTTTGAATCATGTATGAGATGTATGAATATGTAACAGACTATCGCTTTTAAGAGTTAATCCTTTGTTAGCGAGCTATGCTTTCAAGAAGAAAGCATCCGAATGTTCATAATTCTTTGCTTTTATTGTCCTTTATTGTTCTAACTCTGATTGTTCAAATTCTTATTTCTTTAATTTGTGTTACTTTTTTTAATAACCATTTTATTACTATTAAACTTTTAAAATTTTAAAACAAGTGATTGGTGTTTTTCACATCTTCAAAATGGATGCTTCTCCTTTTATATCTGTAGCCCCTCCTAGAGACCTGTCAGCCAACTCCTTCCTTGCTGTCCAGGGGTGGNTTCGCACAGATAACAGCAACAAGACACTAAAATCCCATAGAGAAGAATTATTGCCCCCTTATCGGAAAAGAGAAACTTTTTTCCACCTCCTTCTCGTCTTTGAGGCACCAACAAGATTTAGGAGGAGAAGTTGACAATAACCAGAAAACACTCTTTGTTTGAAAAGAATTTTTGAATCATGTATGAGATGTATGAATATGTAACAGACTATCGCTTTTAAGAGTTAATCCTTTGTTAGCGAGCTATGCTTTCAAGAAGAAAGCATCCGAATGTTCATAATTCTTTGCTTTTATTGTCCTTTATTGTTCTAACTCTGATTGTTCAAATTCTTATTTCTTTAATTTGTGTTACTTTTTTTAATAACCATTTTATTACTATTAAACTTTTAAAATTTTAAAACAAGTGATTGGTGTTTTTCACATCTTCAAAATGGATGCTTCTCCTTTTATATCTGTAGCCCCTCCTAGAGACCTGTCAGCCAACTCCTTCCTTGCTGTCCAGGGGTGGAGATCACTTTCTTACACCTTGGCTGGCAGTCAGGTGTTACTATAGTAACAAGCCAATCCTCCCAAATGCCTGGAGTACCAAGGCCATGCCACGATAACAATGTCGGGGGTGGGGGGGGGAGGACATATTGTAGTAACATAACTACACATCTACAAAACTTCTCTTAACATACATATAATGTAGTATAGAGCATTAATTATAAGGGGTATTAAAGAAGTGGCTCCACGGGGCCAAAATACTCATAAAGCATTTGATGAACAACAAAAGAGAGGAAACTCCAACAGAATGGCAGGAAAGATTGAGGAAAAATACTAGTCAATATTCAGGTATCAACCCACAAACAGTAACCAGACAGATCTTACTAAAAACATATTTTGTCACCCATGCGTGGCTAGATATATAGAAAAAATTACAGAAATTAGACAATTGGCAGGAAAGGGAATTGGAAGATCTCTTAAGAGAAGCACAGAAAATATACATCAGGAGAAATGAAGAGAAAGCAAAGGAAAAGGCCAGAGTAATGTTAAATGCCATTAGAGAAGGACAAATTTGTTTTTATTGTAAGGAAAATAGACACTTCAAGAGAAATTGCCCCCAAAGGGAGGGGGACCTGAAGGTTTTTAAGAACAAGCAAAGAGGGGAGGTAGAAGACTAGAGATGTCAAGGGGTCTACCTCCTGGGGACAAAATATCATCAGAAACTCTTAACAAAATAAGTCCCCGAGACAAGAATTTAAATTTTTGGTNTTTGTCACCCATGCGTGGCTAGATATATAGAAAAAATTACAGAAATTAGACAATTGGCAGGAAAGGGAATTGGAAGATCTCTTAAGAGAAGCACAGAAAATATACATCAGGAGAAATGAAGAGAAAGCAAAGGAAAAGGCCAGAGTAATGTTAAATGCCATTAGAGAAGGACAAATTTGTTTTTATTGTAAGGAAAATAGACACTTCAAGAGAAATTGCCCCCAAAGGGAGGGGGACCTGAAGGTTTTTAAGAACAAGCAAAGAGGGGAGGTAGAAGACTAGAGATGTCAAGGGGTCTACCTCCTGGGGACAAAATATCATCAGAAACTCTTAACAAAATAAGTCCCCGAGACAAGAATTTAAATTTTTGGTGAGCTCGGGAATTAAGAACAAAATACTTGTGTTTATAGAATTGAAAGGGGACATGGGAAGAGTCAAAATACCGTACACGTAGTGGATGCAAAAGGGGAAGGGTTTAAAAGCATTTATTCATAATATTAACCCTAGAGATTAAGTACTGATCAAATCATGGAAAGACCAGCTTCCAACCCCTCAGTGGGGAGGTCCCTTCCAGGTACTGTCAACCACTGAATTGGCTGTGTGACTCTCAAGCTGAGGTGGAGAGATAACTAAAGAAGCACTGAAGAAGAAAAAAAATAGAGTCAAGCTCCCACCTGCCAGCTGGAGGACTGTTTTAAGTAATACTTTGGACAAGGAATTTGAACTGTGCCTGTTATTGATGTAATTGTCCTGCTTTAATAGATGGAGATTGCAAGCATCTGTTGAGGGGAGTCATTTCTCACACCTCTACTGATGCCATTTTAATGATTAAAACATGTCCTCTCTTGCCTTCCCTGACAGACATTTTTCTCTTAGAGTTGCAGAAGATTCCCATTTGAACAGCAGCAGACAGACAGCCCAACACCTGAGCCCAGCCAGTGTTTCAAGATTCACAAAGACTCTTCAGACACCATGAAGAATTGGCACCCAATGCTCACAACTCTGCTGATACTCTTTCAATCAACAAAAGGAAGTGTTCCACAATAAAAGAAATTGTCACTAGAAAAATTGAAATACTGTCCCATCATAAGATTTCTTCCTAAGTTTTCTTGAATAGGTATCAAGGAATGTTACAGCACACAAATCTCTCTGCTCCTGCAGGTTTCTGATCTGCTTGCCCCTGAAGTTTCCCCTGACACAGAAAGGGAATCTATTCCAAGCAAGAATGTCATTGAAAAAGATCCCAACATGACACTGTCTGATTTCCCAGGGAGAAGATAAAGCATGTTTGTTTAAACAGGAGGTAAGAAATCCAGCAGGCAGAAAAGTTAACAGATGAAGGGATCTGCTTTAAAAACTCATATTTTGTACCCCATATGTAGTTTTCCTACCATGTAAATTAAAAGAGACAACAAAACAAAAAGAGAAAGAATAAAAAAATACCATCAGCCTAATATACTCCTGGGCAAAGGGGTACATCATTGGATGATGAAGCTGACTGAAGCTTTTTATTTTAGTATTCAAAGGAGCAAGGAATGCTGAGAATAACACCAGGAAAAGGGATTTAAACTAGCTAGTACTTTGTGTATGCATAACAGTTTCACCTGTGTTATTAATTACTGGGATATAGTTCTGTATGCAGCATTGATTTCCTCTGTTTTTCCTGCAGTAAATGGATGTGGACTAGTAATGATCCTTTGATTAGACTGTGAAGGTTTCTATTACACTAGCAATACATTATTTTATAATAATAAGGTGTGTTTCCTTTTTGTCAACAAGACTTGAGGCATAACAATGCCATCTGGACACTCAGCACTCGAGTTAAACTGAATCAAACATTCTGCTTGAGATTTTTTCCTCATTCCTTGCACACACCAGGGCCAAGACACAAGAACATTCAAAAGATGAAGCCTTTACACTTGTCTAAATTACCTGGTCAGCTTTCCAATACTGGAGTAAGGACTACTGGACGGAGTCAAAATACAGCTTTTACTCCTTTCATGATACCTTGGGCTCTAATCAACATGAAGAAGCTGGTTGTTACAAACTTGATATATTCCAGGAGTATATTATCTCTATCTCTGTACATGGGTTTGATGGTATTTTTCTGTCAGGTTCTTTTTGTTTTGTTTCTCATGAAGCGCTTTATCTCTTAATAAATTTTAATTATGTAACAAAATTGCATCATCTTTGAAAACAGATTTCTCACCCATAAGACTTTTCCCTCTAAGGCATATATTACCAGTAATAACAGACTAAAAATATACAAGAAAGTTTTTGAGTGAACTTCCTTGCCCTAGTTATTTGAAATTATTAAATCCCATGCCAGCAACCTCAATACACATTTGGCAATATGTCTACACTCTATATAATTATGAACAGAACTTCTCCCAGCGTTGTTGCCATATAGAATTAAATAGGAGATTTCTCAGAAGCCAAGCAAAAATATTTGTTTGGTCTATGAAAATGGAGGGGAGGAAATCAAAGAGCAGCAATTTACCCCTGTCTAGCAAATGCTATCTGAGCCTTATGGTTAAATATCACTTTGTTATCTTCCATCTTTAGAAGCACATGAAAGCTGAATATTAACAAGAAGGTGTGCAATAAACTGAGTATATAACATAAGGCATGGCTTACTACATTTATACTACTATTACAAAGGGACCTGATTTTAAGCAGCTTCTGAGTAAGTCCTGCCTTAAATTTCCCCATTAACAAAGAGCTCCATTGTGCCTCTTCCCCTGCTGATCATACTTAATGAAACAGTAGTGAAAATCAGGAAGATCTCAAGACAAAACGGAGAGCTCGCCTAGTAATTACATCTCCTGGGACTCCTTTATGTTTTACATTAGGAAACTACAGGTCATCACCATCTCTTTTATTTGCCTTTTACCTGTTTGAGCAAACATTTCTGCCTACCAATTTGCAAACATAGTGATTCCCATAGTTACAGTTTTCTGTAAATGTAATGGCTAAAAATCAATAGTTGCTATAATTCTTTTGAAGTTCACTATAAATTTCAATGCAACCAGAACTAGTTAAGATCCCCTGGCTGCAATGACTCAACTACATGAATAAATCTACACAAATGACTAACTATTTTGGGGTCAATGCATTTTTTCACCAGTGTGAAGAAAGTTTCAAAGATCTTTTTATAAACCAGAGATTAGGAACAAGGCAAAAAACCTCCTGGGAGAATTAACACTTTTGTATATTCACTGCTGTAGTTTTGCTCTGACCCATTTTCTGGGAACAAATGTTTAGTCTTTCACAAATTTCTATAACGTCCCCTATCTGACGGCATGCTCAAGAATGCCTCCTATCCATCACTACTTTATTCAAAACCCTAAAGCTCTTAACATTCAAGTAGTATCTTTTCAGTTGCACTAAGGAGACTCAGTTATCCCATAACACTGTAGAAATAGCACGCCCCTGTCTTACCTGAAAACATTAAACTAAATGAAGTTGTTTTCCTTATCTCTAAATCTTTGTTTTCAAACAGGGGGCACGGGGAATCCACTGCCCTGGTCAATACCAGCAGAGGGGAAGGGTAATACACCAACTTCTGCAGCACAGATCCCAAAGGTTTTTTAAGCTCATGCCATTCTTCTTAGATCTAAAATATCTTCCCAAAACACAGTGCAGAATCTTTCAGGAAAGCAAGCCTCCAGCATACACGAAGAAAATGGCTTGTGTTTCTGCTGCCTTTGACAGATCTGCTAAGCAGCAGCAAAAAGCATTTGGCAGCACTAATCAGGTCCTGTTTGGAGCCCAGGAGCCAGCAGGGAAACTGAAGAATTGTGTCAGTAGCCTCTCCAGAAACCACCAGGTAGTTCTGCTCAATGACTCTGGCGCATGCCATCACTGTCTTCCTGGCAACATTGTTCTCTTGCAGGAGTCTGCCAATTAGATAAAGGTTTTGTGGAAAAGCTGGAACAGCAAGGCCCTGTTTCTTCGGAATGCTAAAGGCTGCTAACAACCAGTGGATGCCCAACATGTAGGCTGTTGTCTCCCAAAGCTTTGCATATCCTGTGTCTGGCTGAAAACTCAGTAATACAACTACTTTATTGGCAGATGTCAATGAACACTTCTTAGGCTCTATCATTTTAATTTAAGTGCCTTCTCAAACTCAAGTGTTTAACACTACTATATTTTATGTCAAATATTTTACTACATATTATTCTTTTACAGTTCACTAGGACAAACTGGGAAACACCAGACATCATTTCTATCACAAATGACATTTTACCATCCTTGCTTCTCTTTATTATCCTTTCAATTTAGACACAGCACATCATCTCAAAGTGCTCATATGTCCAGCCCAAAATTCAGTTGGGTTACTCAGCTATCATACTTTTGTAAGGTTCCACAGAACAGATCTTTCACAGGGAAGAGGGAAACATCCAAGCTACAACAGAAGATAACATTCAGTTTTTCCACTGGTAGACAATTAAAATTTCTAGTATTCTAGTTTGCAAGGCAGCATCAGTTTAACAAGAGTCAGGACAAAAGCTCTCCTTTGCAAAGGTTTTCCAGAATTCTCCATTTCATGACTCTTGATTTCCCCTTGGAGGTCAAGTCCCACACAGAACACAGCAAACCACCCAGACCTCCGGTCTGAGTTATGTCACCCTGTCACACACCACTCAACCCCAAGCAAACAAGAAAAGAATAAACAGACCAGCTGTCACACAGGGTTGTTTTTCTCCCCTCTCCAGCACAGCAGCACTGATGGAGTTGCCCTAAGTAGGGTAGCATGGTGTGAAGCCAGCTTACGTAACCTAATGGAAATTACATGCCAGGAGAGCAGGGGCTCCTGAGTGATGGGAGCATTCCTTAAGGGCCCTGTTAACAAAGTACTTCATTGTGTACTGAGGCACTGTGCTATCTTGATCCATTTTCACTGCTTTGAAGTTGTATATAATCAATACAACAGTATAACAAGGACTGAAAGAGTGGGTACAAATGCCTTACTGGTGCCATATACACCATTATACACGTGGCACTGAAGCCCAGGCTTTTAGATTGCCTCAGAATGTTGTTGTAAAGTTATTTTTCTAAGTCAGTAAAGAACATAATCTAAAAGAATCTTACAATTAAGGACATAAAGTATTATGTTTCTGAAATAAGAGTAAAAGCCTTTTAAGGCTGAGAGAAGAAAGAAAAAAAATTACAAGTAGCAATTCCAGGGTCAAGGTTTCTGTTTCAAAAAAGCAGCAAGCATTTAAAATCCATGGCCCTGTTGTCTTCAACCACACTTAAACTCTAAACTGCTAATCAGTTTTCAGATAGAAACCCTGGATTATAATTTTCAAAACTGCTGGTCAACCCACTGCAAGAGATCATTATCTTTTACTACCAGAAGCTATTTAATACTACCCCATTACAGTGTCTCAAAGTCCAAAGATCCTCTGAGTTTTACCACAAGACAAGTGGATCACATCTCAGTGATCAGGACAATGTGCTTCCCCCTCCCTCAATATTTTATGACATTTACTGCAGAAGACCTACTGCTATAGATACTTCAACAATATTGCTCCAGAAATTAGCAATAAACTCATAAACCTTGCTTAAAGCTCAGTTTTACACTGGCTCCTGCTATGGTTTGTTGTGCAATTATAGCCCAGATAACATATTAATGCAATGAGGCTCACTCTTACTGTCATGACAGTGAAAGAAAACCACAGTCTTGCACATGACTGAAGGAAAAATGGGACAGAAAGAAAGAACTTTACCCAAAACTGATGACAACCTTATAGCACAATAAATACACACTGTCACTGACTATATGTTCTTCTACAGCATTTTACCTTATATCCAATTGAAAGTCCTCAAAGTCATGCTTTGATGGGTTTTTCCTTGTAAACTATTTTTATAATAAACTAGTTGGTTCTCACTTACCTGTATGCAATACAAAATTATTAAGAAGTTTAAAAACAGAAACTATAATTTGTAGTACAGTTATTTCCTCATAATTAACTTTGCTATGGATTTTGACAGGCTGTCTTTAAGATTGAAACTACGACATTTATGAGCACAACTTTAAATTAAGCTTACTCCTGCTGATGAAAAATGGCTCCCTATTGCATAGACTTCAGTTCTCACTGTCAAAATAATATAAAATCTGCATGTTCTTCTGTCAGAAACTCATCCTGCAGATTTCTTTAGTTTTTCTCCCGGTAAAACAACTTTTGGGTTTATACCAAATTCTGAAATCGTTGACATTACACAGAAGTCCTTTCTTTACACCATACTGAAATACAGGAAAGCCTTTTGCTCTCATAAAGCTTTAACTATTTTCAGTGCTATGCTATTTCCACAAACTTAGGGTTAGTAATAGCAAAGGGCCTGCAGGCAAGAGCTAGAAGAGGCATCAAATCACCCCAAATGCTCTCTAAGAAATATGAAGTGCAAGAGCAATGAAGTCTAAATTGCAGTGGCTTGTCTGGGCTGCTTGCAGGACACAGCCTGAGCAGACCCTTTGTCATCTGAGTGCCAGCGATACCATTCCATCTGCACATCTCTGTGAGGAAGGCTGAAGGGAACAGATTTACAGGCACCCTTCAGAGGCCTTGTACAGCACCAAGGATGGCTCCACAGCAGCTGAGAGCATTTTGGCTTCCATGTCACACCTCAGACACTGCTCTGTGGGCTGGCAGAGATCACAGGAGAGATCCATCAGCAGCTTTCAGTCATGCAAAATAAAGCTGATAAAAGCAGAGTGTAGTATGCAAACTTGAAGGCACATTGAGCTTCAGAAAGTTCATGTGCCTTTGGCTTAGAGTTACAGCTGGTTGGTAATGCCTCCTTTATTTCTCACATGTCCACAAGAAAGTAATACAGTAGTAGCTTCAGATATCTTAAATTCTATCTGATATTTTCCAGTTTTCACCTCCATCAAGGCTACCATGTTAGAAATACCAGACATGGGTCTGTGAAAAGTTCAGTAGATTTGTTTAGGGATATTGTGATCCAAAGATTTAAATGAGCATACTGAAGAAAGCCATGAAACAATCTCCTTTTCTGTTGCCATCTTAGTGATGAGATGTATACTTTAATATCAAGATAAATCCCTTAGTACCATGATGCTCAGACTGCCATGTGCAAAACAAGGGCCACAGTACCACACTCCACAGCCCAACAGTGCTTTGAAGTGGTACCTAATGCAGGGGCTCAAAGTCCAGTGCACTCAGGGTATCACAGCCAGCAGCAAGACCCAGCTCTGTGCAAGGCAAGGCACAGCTCAGGAGGAGCTGGGCTTTCACACCCACCAGAGCTACACACAGAACCTCCCATACACAGCAAGTTAGGTGGCACTGCAAGACATATTCTCATGAGGGGGGAAGACTAACAGACTTCACACAAGAGCTAGGGGTAAACATGTTTAATGATATTTAATGACATTCAAAGAACTGAGTTATTATGGTGATATCAGCCTCTCCACACCAGGGAGGCCTCAGACTGTGTCAAGCTGCTACAGTCCAGCAGAGCAAAGCTAAGATTGTTTAAAATGCTACATTTATATTCTAGTTTAGCCTACAAAATTTAAGTAGCTCAGAAGAGCAATGTTACAAATGCACTGACATAGCATTTGGCTTTTAGAAAGGAAGTTTTAAAAAATTCCAAACATCCTTCACAGGCTGTGCTGAAGTCTTTCAAGCTTTCCCCAGCAAAGTCACCTCAGCTTTGCTGATTTGCAGTAATGAACTTACTTCTTCCTTCCATGATTGTGTATTGTCTAGTTATTGTGTATTGTTACAACACTGACCATTATGTCCCACTCATGCTCCGTGGCACCTTGGCACAGCAATTCATTATACAATAAACCATTTCAAAACACCTGAGTCACAGAAATGTGATAATCTGTGGTCTAGCATTCTTTTGACTCTTAAACTTCAGATTTCCAGTTACAGCTCCCACTCATGGAGGCTACAAGGTTTGGGTTCCACTTGGATCTCATCAGAAGAAACCTCAGGTATTTTTCCTGAAGAACTAGAACACAAGGAAGCAGGATTTCCATGGCAGTTACAGAGTAGCTGAGAATGTTGTTAAGCAGTAAGTTTTTAACACTCAAAAACTCTGGGCAATTAAGGTGTCTCAACAGCAACAACTGCTTTTAAACACAATCCTACTATGAAACCTCTTGGCTATATTACAAATACGTGAAAAGGCTACAATACAAAGGTTTAGATGCTACTCAAAACTAAGCAGTTCAGTGAATCTTTGTTAAATCATGTTGCTTTTATGCTGTTCCCATCCAGATCAAACCTGGCTGAGCTGCTTTTAAAAGTAGTTTATATTTATAAATAGCTAGGAACTCACAGGTAAGTATTTTACTTGAATCTCAAGAGATGCTCCAACAACAATGAAATGGGAAACAAAAAAGCAAAACTCAGTGTTCCTGTTTACATTTGCAAACTAGACTAGATGAAATATGAAATAGTCCTCATTGTAAACAGCTCTTTCATACATTTTAATAAAGAAATGAGATCATCCAAGGAACTGCCCTTAGATAGCAAGGGAAAATTGGAAAGGATAATGCATGACATTTCAAGCAAGTAAAAATGCATTGACATTTTCTTCAAAGCTCTATCAAAATAAATAAGAAAAATCTTCTCAATCTGTCAATTATTTTGGGTATTAAAGGGGGCTTGGGGGAAAGGCAGGTCTTTGGTTTACACCACATCAGCTCTACATACAGAAGGCTCCATGTGGGAGGTTTTATGCTGAGGCCAGCTTAACATTCATTTGAAAAATATAAAGAGGGAGCCATTACACAAAATACTATAACAAGGTCCCAGCCTGTTTGCCTCCTTCTTTTCTTGCCTACCTTCTCTTATCACATAATAATTCTCGAAGTGAAACAGACTACCCCATCAGCTTTGCTGTGCACAACCTGCTTCATAAAAATTCTATTTCTTCATATCACACAATTGTTATTCTGGCACAACTTATGTTTTTCTGAAAATATACATTTTTATTAACACTGACTATGGGGAAGTATCTCTTATTAATATTACAATTACTTGTAGAAAGAGACAATATTGCTGTGTTTTTTAATATATTCTGTTACATAAAATATTCAAGACTTATCAGGTTCCTGTGCAAATTCATACATCTGCTACAAAATATTCACATGTTCAGATATACTACTGCAATACAAATATCACAAGATAATACCCCAGGTAATCTATAGCACCATCCCCAGATATGGTATCAAGAGCCAATTTACATTTACAGCTCTGGAATCGCATTCCAGGTTTGATGAGTAGTCACACAAAGGCTTTGGGACTAATCTGTCTGTTGTGAGACATTTAAATTTCCTCTTTCACATGCTATTCAAACAAAAGTGAGCATCCTGTCACACCTAAATTGCCTTTGATTCCCTACTACTGGATTTTCATCAGTTTTGCTCCTTTTTTAAAAATTAAAAACAAGTACACACCCATATATTACTATCCCTTAGCCAATGATATTTACAGACAGCCTTGTAATAGCATGCTCTGTGCAGCAAAAATCTCACCTAATGCCTCTCTTCAGGTGTTTCTGACTGACTCAGCCTCTAAATGTTATAGCTGACACCTCATCTTACCTTGTTCCCCCTAGGTTGTAATACCAAGCCCCTGCCATCCGCTCCTCCAAGCACCAAGAGTGTCCCTTCATCCTGCTGAGGAGGGAAGTCTCATTCACTTCCTCAGCTCCTCCTCCATACCCATGGAGCCCAAAGAGGGCTCTTCCAAGCAGCCAAGTTCACACTCCCAGCATCACTGACTCCTGCATATGTTCTGCCAGAAGTGCCTACGATGCTGTCAGCAAGTCAGCTCCCCTGTGCTTTTTATTGCTACAGAGAGACTTCCAGCAGTTCAACTCAGGTACCTTTGTATTACAACCACAGTTACTGCTGAAAGCCATGAGATAACCTGTATATTGGACAGGAACCAGAACTAGGCTAAAACACAGAAAATGCAGCTGTCTGTAGGCTGTGTTTTATCAAGATGGCAACAGAGACCAATTCTGAAAGTCATCCGTGAAACTGCACCCGAGACAGTTCCCTCCTGCTGAGAGTTCTCCATTTTGTAACTATCTCAGGTGCCCATGAGTTCAAAATCCTTGTGCTGTTTAAATGTTCCTACATGCACACACAAAGGACACAGGAGAGGAGCAAGACAAACCCTTTATGAATACAACATCACACCAGGTCCAGCCAAGTCTTGTCCATCACACTATCAACTTCCAAATCCCAATTTCCACTGGGGCCACAAGAGCACAAGCAGGAGAACTCAGAAGCTCTGTATGAAAAATCACCCATATCTAAGAAAACAAGGACACAACAAGCATCTCTCTGTAACACAAAGATGAGCTACTCTTCTTTCATAGTTTAAATGCTTTAGTCTCTTATCCCAGCCATCCTCATGAAACAGGAATTGTGGCGCACTTTCAAGAATCTAGAAAATTACCATATTTTGTGTCCACACTGTGTTCTCTCCAGAGAAGTCCTTTACAGGACAGAAAACATCACTGAGCATTCAATGATTTAACAGCCTTCCTGCCACTTGTTCACTGTCCTTAGATGTCATAAGCACTTCACAACAGTGCAGGAAAAAGCAAGATGGAAGAGCACCACCCAAAACAGCAATGGTTTGCACTGGTGACAGCAGACAAGGTCAAAGCCTCAGTGAAGTCTGGTTTGTTTGAAAGACACAAGGTTATTTTAACAAAGTTATTCTGCCACTTAAAAATAACTGAACAATATAATCCAATCCTAAAATCCAACTGCACAAATACAGAATCTCTAACCATTCTTTTCATTTAATGCATTAAAAACGCCTGATTTCATTGCAATATTTTTACACTAAAACAGCAAGCCATAAACTCTCCAGCAAATGAAAACAAATTTAACATTTAAATGAGAACTAAGTCAACAATTTGGTGATACAATCATGTATTTTCAATTAGATATTCAGAGTCTGCAAGTGAATTTATTTAGGCCAATGTATCAGCATCATCAACAAAAAAATAATCATCATAATTACCACTTTCATCTGGCAGAAATTAGTAGCAGATGTTATGGAACTTTTCCACATTTATATTCATAGATGCTTGACATTCCCCCATTGAGTTCAAAATACAAAAGCACAATGAATAATAGCCCTATGTTTTGAATCACAATTTGCACTTACTTTCAAGTCCCATCCTAGACTGCAGCAGCCACTGCTTTTCAGACTCAGTCTTAGCAAGACAATTTGTTCCACACAAAGGACATGAAACACTGAAATGGAACATTAGCTTGCAGGTGAATTACTGCCCAATCACTGTAAATATTCCCTGGCCACTCTGATTTCTGTGGACACCACACACTTACTTCACATGATCAGTAAGAAGTGTCAATCCTACTCTGTAGCCCCCTGGTAACCAGAATATTAAATTTTACTGGCAGAGTTGGACATGTTTCTAAATGATGTACAGCAAATTCTTGTACATTAGCCCAATCAGACTTACAAATACAAATTTTACTGAGTGACGATAAGATTTGTGATTCAGGGTTGAAAAAAAAACAAACTCAAAAAACAATGCATGGAGGAAAACAAATGAATACCACTACAAAAAACCCCACAGTAACAACTCATTATCTGTCCAAGCAAAATTATCTAGATTATCCCCCTTCTTTCTGCTGGTTAGGAATCACATAGCTCATAGTGGTGACAAAGTTTGGGAAGGGCAGAAAGGAAGCTTTCTTTATGTACCTGTATTGCAAATAGGGGAATCTAGGGAAATCGTGAATCAGATGATGAAACTCAAATTTCTTAACATACCTACAGATTTTTTTTGCTTTCACATGACTACATCATCCAGGAACTACATGTACCGAAGGTAGCTTTTTTTTTCCCTTTTCTTCTTCAAATAATTAATTTTTCAATAAATTGATTTACTGCATTAACATGAGCACTCAGACAAAAGAAGTGGCAGGGACCTGTGGCAAGGAGCCAGAGAGGAGACAGCTTCCTTTTTCTTGGATGTTGCATTGTGTTTCCAGTGCCTCCTGAGATACAGCAACCAGGGATTAAAATGCAAAGGACCCACCCTACAAAGATGTAACAGGAACAGACAGATTTGTTCCCACATCTTTTTAAATCCCCTTGCTCTCCCAGATGATATGAATTCTCTAAGACTACCCTGCTGTGTTTTTCTAGTTTGCTGTTTTGCACTCTGCTAC
The DNA here is from genome assembly GCA_013397555.1 of Urocynchramus pylzowi. Lineage (NCBI taxonomy): Eukaryota > Metazoa > Chordata > Aves > Passeriformes > Fringillidae > Urocynchramus > Urocynchramus pylzowi. The sequence goes on from VZRH01007537.1 coordinate 33,412, forward strand.
AGGCTGGCCCCAGACTGGGCAGTGTGAGGACTCCCAGCACACCCACGGAAGAGGCTGGAAAATGCTCCAGGGAGAAGGCAAGAAGAGTGGGGAGAGGAAAACAAACCCCACATCTTAATTTTTATTTTCCTTCTAATCAGGCAGGTACACCTACCAGCATCCTAAAAGATACCTCAGGGACACAGAGACAAAAAAAAAAAAAAAAAAAAACCTAGAGAAGGTGGCAGGAAGAACAAGAAAAATTACAAGATCAACAGTGGCACTCTAGCAAGAAGTAAAAAGAAAGCCATGGTGCCTTAGATAAAATTCTAACAACTCTAGCCCATAGCTAGCAAGGTAGAGAAAAATTCCTGATGCGCCCTTAATTCCTATTTTACCGTACACAACACAAGCAACAGGCTGTATTGTAGAAAAAAATATACAGACCACATAAACTGGTAATAAACCTGAAATATTCATGCAATGTCACTCTGTCAAAGCATGTTTAGTCTACCAGCTAAAACACTAGCAAGAAAAATTCCACGGCACTGCAGTACTCCCATTTATGACTGAAAAAAGCCAGAAATACAAAAGTTTTGTCTCATCGAAACCCTGTATTTCCTTAAAACTACAGATTATTATACTTTAATTAAAATGTAGTGAGGGGAGTATATTAATTTGCATCTGATTACAATTACAAATAGCTATAAATCTGTACTTGGAGTTAAATATTCCTGCAAACAGGTGTACAATGTCACATTTATTGAACCAGATAAAGGGTATGTTATTTGATGTTAAAGTAACTGGATATCAAGATTGAAAATGAAAAAAAATTGCTGTATATATACCTTCAAGTATGTTTGATTAGTTAAAATGTAGCTATATTTATAATTTTGAGTTAATGGTGAATAGCAATTTTTTAATGCAATATAAATTGTTACTGAGAACTGGGAATACATGGAGCTTTGTATTGTTGGCTTATTTGGGGGTCTTTGTTTCTTTTGGTTTTAATACAAAAAAAAAAAAAATAGCCCTCCTTGCAAACATCTGTAAGCAGAGAGACTCTGCTCCCATTTCCAACAACTCTTGGCATTTTCAAGATACAAATGCAAGAAAGCACTTCAAAACTGCACAGCATAGCCATAAGGCTTTTATCACAATTCTCATAGGTCTCCTGTTTAATGAAATACCAATGAGAGTGGAAGGAGGTAATTATAAACAGTAACCTGGAGGGCATGAGAACAGGAACCAGTTGTACTGCTCCCAAAGCTGGCTCAGACAGCTAAGATAAATTTGACAGAGTGTGAGCATTGTAATATTAACTATTAATGTATTTTAATCAATGTTTTCTAGATTGTCCTGGGAAATGTAATGTAGCAGGGGAAGGTAGCAAGCACTCCCATACCCACTGAGCTCAACTTTATTTTTCATACAATACTCCTGAACATTTGGCTGTAAACAGTATTTTTTACAAACACAAAAGTAAAAGCGTCTCATGTCTATCAGCTGCAGTATCCATGGGATACCTCTGCTCCCGCTGGAACTCATTCCTGATTCACAAGACAAGAATCTCTTCCTTCCTCAACTATGTGCCATTCATTTTTCCTTTAGTGTTCTTGATATTTTCAAAACCTTAAGCTACCCACAGATAAACATACCCAGTAGAATGTAGGAATGTTAGAAATTAGAAGCTTGACTCAGCCAATATATCAAGCAGTAATTCAATTTCCTAATTAATATGGTAATGTATGAGCAAATCCAGCTACTGGGTACTGGTACTGTAGTTGGAGGGTTTTCCCCTCCAACTACACACTGATTGCTGGGCTTGCTGGTATTTATTGATCATGTTCATGCATATTCATAAGCTTTCTCAGCAGTTTCTATTTCCAGTTTTTTACGTCGCAATTCTTTACTTCAGGATCGTAAATCTATGATGGTGATGTTTGGTTCCTTTCCAATTTCTATACTCTACTGTGATCTATTCCAGGTTTCAATCCCCCAGGATGTACATCCCAGGATGTGTATCCCAGATGGTGGGGTCCAGCTTCCAGATGTGGGGGTGTCATGGGTTGACCCTGGCGCAATGCCAGTGCCCTCATGAAAGTATATTTTCCAGAATGGCTGCTGTGAGATGTGACCCAAAACAGAGCAAAGCAGGCTCCAACTTAGGAATGAAGGGGAAAGAAACTTTATTAACCTACAACATAATGAAGGGGAAAAAAAGGAAAGAAACCCACAAAATCCAGAATGGAAACCCTCCAAAACACTCCTCCACCACCGCACAATGAGACAAGACTTTAAATTCACAATCCAGTTACCACCCCTCAAATACTCAATTCTCAACCCATTACCACCCCTCAAACACCCAACTCCCAGTTCATCAAGGGAGAGTGGAGTCTCCCTCTTGCACCATAGGCTTCCCCAGGAAACACAGTTG
>VZRH01007540.1:0-10588 GCA_013397555.1 Urocynchramus pylzowi
AAAACACGTTCACTCTCCTGTGAGAATTTAAGAAGTTTAATAAAACCCAATAGCATACAAGGACCAGAAAGCACAGGTTATTACAGCTGGGTGCATCTTGTCACTCAGCCAAGACCACACCGTTCTCTTCGGGGATACCCCTTAAATACCTTTTCCCTTAGATCAGCCTGTTGCATATTCATAGCTTCTTTTGCATATCCATAAAAACTAGTTTACATATTCCAGGAGCTAGTTTACATGGCCCCTCCTTGGGTCCGCCTTTTTAGAGCATGTGTATTTCTTGGCTGTGGTTTTGGCTCCTTCTCTTTATCACTTCCAGTTTGGGCTTTGGTCCACACTTTCTTCAGACAGTGAGTGCTGTAGCAGGTGTCCTGTGTTCATTGGATGTTATCCCATCCAAGCAGGCATTTTAACACAAGCATACTTATATCAGCTATTTCACTACTATGTCTAAGCTTAATTAAGAATAGAAATAAAAACTGTATCTTTATAGCAAAGTCATTTTAACATCACATGTATAAAATCAATTTTAATAGTTGTGAAAAGCCAATATTATGTATCTATAACAGTGTCATATCTCAGGGTCACCTCCAGGTGCTGCCTGCCCTGTGGGACAGAGATTGCTCTGGTGGCACCACAGACCTGATTTGACCGAGGATGTCACAGCTGCTGCTTTGCCCAAAAGGGGCACTTGGGGAGGTCCCTGTTGATGGGGGTCTCTGGGTGGTCATGGTGTGTTTTGTTGAGCAGAGGACTGTGTTCTTGCTGTTCTTTTTCGTTGTTTTGCACACGGTTGCGATGTGTTGAGGTATTGAGGATTTTGTAATAATATGAAAGGAACACCATGACAGTACCACCTTATGTCTTGGTTTTGAGAAAATTCTAGGAGAAATATGCTCTAAAATGATTGTTTTTGTCAAAAGAGAGAGGGCTTCAATAAGTTCTCTTTCTTCTGCCAGTAGGAGAAATGGATAGCAGGGGATGAAAGTGGAAAATAATCCCAACCTATTTATTAGCAGAGAAAAACAGAAACTGCTACAACAACAAAAAAATAAAACGGAAAAAAAAGGGGAAAAAATTTTGAAACTTACACCCCACCTCGTCCTGTGGCAGAGAGGCAAAAGTCGTGACTGCCCTTATTTGTCTATGAGGACGGGAGGAGAAAAGTGTTCATAGCAGCTGGGAACCCGTTGGATTTCTGGCGTGGATCTTCTTGCGGCAGGTAAAGTCGGTGGATTTTAATGTCGTTTGTCGTGTCGGTTCGGCTCCCCCGAGCGGCCGAAAAAGAAACAAGACAAGCAAGCCGAAACAGTTCAACGAAAAAAAAAACAAACCAGCGAGAGGATTCCCGGTACAGCCTCCAGGCTAGGGGAAGGGAAAAAACCTTTTTGCTTCACTCTAGCAGCAAAAAAACCCAACCCAATCCAACAAAAGGAACAATGTAGCGTACAGGTCCGCCTGGAGCACCCAGAGAGAGCTTGAACAGAGCCCGCCCAGGAGCTCAAAGCTCCCCACCCCCGGTTCCATCTCAAGCTACAGCATTCGTTTTCTGGGCATAAAGCCGAGCTAAGGGAATAAAGCACCATCATCAAATCAGCGCAAGACACGTTGCTTGTGCCACTGTGCTCTCAAAGCCAGGTTGCCTGCAGAGAGCAGCGAGCTGCAAATCTCTTCAGCCAGGCTCACAACAGGGGATTTCTGCTTCCATGGGCTCTTGCAGAATCCGAGTAAAGTGATAATGGAATAACAGGGTAACAGGCTGCTTGTGTTTGGAAGGGACCTTAAAGACTATCTAGGTCTAACCCCCTTCCACTAGACCAGGTTGCTTTAAGTCTTCTCCCAGGCAGGCCTTGAACACTGCCAGGAATGGGGGCAGCCCCAGCTCCTCTGGGCCACCTGTGTCAGTGCCTGACCATCTTCACAGGGAGGAATTTCTTCCCAGTATCTCATTCTCTGGACTTACCCCAGAGCTGGAGGCAGCTGTAACAAGGAAGTGTCTCCAGAGCAGAGCAGAGGGGCAGAATCCCCCCCCCACACGCTGCCCACGCTGTTGGGGATCAGCCCAGGACAGTGTTGGCTTTCTGGGCCCCCAGTGCACGTTTCCACGGCATGCTGAGCTCGTCAACCCATCCCCCCACATCCTCCTCAGGGCTGCTCTCCACCCGTTCTTCCCCAGCCTGTTTGTGTTTCGGGTTGCCCCAGCGCAGGTGCAGCCCCTGCCCTTGGCCTCGCTGAAGCTCCTGGGCTCGGCCCGGAGCCGCCTGCCCAGCCCGTCCAGTGCAGGGATTAAACACAGAAAAAGCCTGAAACAATGTATTTATTTTGAGGCAAAGTGATTTTTCAGTCAGTAACCCTCACCCCAGAAGCAGTGCAGTGTTACCAACAGCCACTGCCTTTTCCCCATGCCCAGGGTATTTTCCATCCCTCCCAGACTTTAAATAAACTTTTCCAGGCTCAGCCTTGAGACCAGGCCACTGCGTTGAGCTCCTCCCCATGTCAAGGTCAAGGCAGTTGGTTCTTCCCTGTGAAGACTCAACCTCTCACTCCTGGGCTGCCTCTGGTGCTGCAGACTGCTTGCTTTGGTTGTCACCCTTCTTTTTGTGCCCCGAAACGATGTCGTCAATACGGAGGAGGAGAACTGCAGTCTGCAGAGAAACCCCACACCCAGGGCTCATCTGGAGTTCATCACAAAAGACAAAACCCAACCTGCCCAGCTTTCACACCACACCATCATCAGCCTGGGTTGAAATGGTTTTTTCAGAAGGGAAGTGTCTCACAGGCTTGTGGGAGCAGCAAGGGGCTGGCTTTCCCACCACCATGGAAACAAGGTCTCCCATTTTTTCTGGATGACTGACACAGAAGGGAGACAGTATCCCTTAGAGGAACAGCCTTTGATCCAACACCAGCAAGGTAATGGCAGGATCTGTAATGAGAAGGGCGGCTGAGACATGGCAGCTCCAGCCCCACAAAAGGATAAAGCTCCCAAGACCACTGATGCTTCCAGTATGTTGCTGGCACAGGATTGCTCAGGCACAGCTCTGTCTGGCACTGGAAGCAGTGAGAACACTCTGCACCATTTGCAGGAAAAGGTGGGATGAAATATGATGAAATTCAGCTGCAGGATCAAAAGCCCTGGGAAAGCCCAAGTCTGGGCTCCCACATCCCTCATTATCCCATTTCCAGCAACAACAAGCTCAGACATCAGCATGCCCTGCACTGGGTGTGATGCATACCCCAGCATAAAGGGAAGGATATCCTCCTCTCCCAGATGATACCCACAGAGGCTCTGAAGTTTCCAACTCTCCTTACCTCCACGGCTGTTTTGTAGGTCTGAAGTTTGACAGCCAAGGGCTCCCAGATCCCCAGCTCCTTCATATCAACCAGGGCTCCAGTCTCCCCATTCACCCCCCATGTCTGGCTGCCTTCCTGAGTGTGCTTGGCCTGGAAGCAGAAAGACAGGTCACCACCAGTGGGGTCAGATGGCAATTTCCTCTCTGGAGTCTCAAACCGACTATGGGCTGAGGAAACTGTAACAGGTCATTAGAATATTCCTAGTTTTGGAGTTTATACAAGAACATGTTACTGACAGCACAACAAGGGCATGGGCACTGTTCTGAACAGTGGAGCTGGGTGAAGCAGGAAAGGGCTGACTCTCTCCTGGTATAACCCTGCCACACGCCTTACCCTGAGTGAAGTCAGAACACGGATTGTACTAGCGCCACAGTTCTGGATCAGCGTCCGGGGAATGACTTCCAGAGCCTGGGCCACTGCGCGGTAGGGCCACTGCTCCACGCCTGTCATGCCCTTGGACCTCTCTGTCAGTGCATGGGCAACAGCCATTTCAGTGGCTCCCCCGCCGGGCACCAGCTGTGGATCCATGAGCACGTTGCGGCACACCTGCATGGCGTCCTGCAGGTTGCGCTCCACCTCCTGCAGCAGGGACAGAATCGCAAAACTGTTGAGGCTGGAAAGCCCTCTAACATAATCAAGTCCAAACATTCCCCCAGCACTGCCAAGGCCGCCTCTAACCCAAGTCCCAAGGTGCCACATCCATACATTTGCTAAATCCATCCAGGGATGGTGACTCGCTACTACCCTGGGTGTACCCTGTACCAGTGCCTGAGCACACTTTCCATGAAGGAACTTCCCCTAATAGCCAATCTAAACCTCCCCTGGTGCAACTTGAGGCCGCTTCCTCTTGTCCTGTCAATTGTTTCTAGGGTGAAAAGCCTGAGCCCCAGTGGGCTAGACCCTTCTGTCAGGCACTACTAAGTAGGGAGCAATAAGGTCCTCGCTGAGCCCCCCCAGCTGCTCCTTGAGTTCCAGACCCTTCCTCAGCTCCACTGCCCTTCTCATTATTAACTGGAGCACCACACCAGCTGAAAGCCCAGCCCAGTCTGCTGGCCATGACTCACCACAAAGGTGGCTGGCACAGGAGGTGATGCAGCCCGTGCACTCACTTACCGCTAGAATTTCCTTGCTGGCTCCCCGCAGGATGATGGTGCAAGCCTTAGGATCTTTGCAATCAGTGATGAAGGCAAAATACTCATCTCCTATTTTTTTCACTTCAAAGAGCCTGGCACCAGTTCCCACATCCTCCTCCCGGAGCTCATCGGTGCGACTGACGATGCGAGCCCCGCAGGCCCTAGCACACCAAAGCATGGCATCAGACACTCACACATCAGAACTGAGAAAGAGTGAGATCAGAACAATTCCATGTCATGCACAGCAGGAATGGGCTCCAGACAGGAGCCAACACCCACCTGGCAATCCGGTTGTTGTCAGTCTTCCGCACCCTGCGGATGGCGGTGATGTTTGCTCTCATCAGGTAGTGCTGGGCCAGGTCTGAAACCAGGTTTGAGTAATTTCAGTAATGAACCAGCAGTATCATGTCAAACTTCATCTGTTTATCAGTTATCAATCCAGCTATTTTAATTCCAGTCTTTGAAGCAAAAGGGTTTACAGGAGAAAAGCACTTAAATGTAGCTTTTTAAACCAGGCTGCAAGGCAAAACAGTAGCACAGCTCTCCAGGGGTTAAGACTCAGCTTCACTTGTATTTTGGTATCTTTCCCAAATGCTGGAAAAGCAAAATATTATTGTAGGAGTCTATTTTCACAAAGCAACATCAAGGATGAACTTCAATGCCAGCAGTGTACACCTATTTGCTGGTGTACACCAGGTTTGGGAGGAGTTGTATTAATTTGCTGTTGTGGGTTTATTTACTTTTGGTTGGGTTTTTCTTAAGTTCCTGAGCAGTGCATTTAACACCATGAACCTCACTGAGATGAATTCAACACAAAGGACCACATGTGCTATTACCAGAAACTCCTTTTTCTGTGATGACCAGATCTGGCTTGACCCTTATCAGATCCTCGCACATCTGCTGAATGTACTCTTCCTCCATCTGCAGGATTCGGGCAAAGTCTTCCTCCCGAGTAATTTCAATGTCAGTCTGTACCAAAGAGGTGCAAACAGCTTAGGGTGCTCATTCCAACCTTCACCATATTCAACACACCTCCCCCAGCCTCAAGCAGCTCAACTCCTCCAGGATAACCAGGAAAAGTCAGGGATGAAAACCACTGACCAAATAAACTGCAACACTGTGCCAGTTGAGCATTAACCTTAGTTCAAACTCAGAAATCTTTCTTTTGCTCTTGACCAGCACTTAGATACTGTGGCTGCTTCAATGAGTCAAAACACTGTAGCCCCATTCCTATTTTTAGGGAGCCCACAGCATAATCAGCCCCCACACTCTGAAAGGTAGAACACAGAAAGCCTTTCACCACCTGCAGTTTTAACAAGCCATCTGCATTTGTTCATTTCACTCATTCTAAATCAAGACCTGCAGATGTCTCCACCAGGACTCACTTTACCACTTTACCTGGCTCTCTCCTTTCTTGTACTCCAGTGAACAATCCAGAAGGACAATACGTGGATTCTTAATAAGGCGACGCATTCTGGGATGGGTCACGTCTTTATTCACCATAATTCCACGCAAAACGCACGAGTCTTCACTAAAACCACCTGGAATCTGACAGACACAAAGGAGAAAATCAGGTGAGTCAGTTTAGCCTACAAAAACTTGTGTATCTGAAAGTATCTCCCGAAGCTGTCCCGCACACAGAAAAGGGAAAACATCTCCCAAGTAACCACGGTGCGTCCAGATCACTAGACAAGACTAATTTTGAGCACACACTGACTTAGATTTTAAGTGGGAAGCCATGAAAGAACTTAAGAAAACTTATAACATTCTATTGTCTGGCAACATGTGTAATTTTCCGTCTTCCAAATCCAACTGAAATTATCTTTTTGACAGGTACTCTAAAAGAGTTGAAATAGCAGCCCCTGTTGGCATTGTAAATGAGCATGGCTGACAACACTGAAATATATTCAAGGATTGTATCTGCAGACTGCAGAAAAGTAACACAAAATTCTTCCCAGTGCACCCTACAATCAACTAGTTCAGAACAAGAAAGGAGCATGAGGATAAGAAACAGTTCAGGACTAACTTACCTTTTCCACTTTTGCATATTTTTTAATATCAATTTCTTTTCTGCCATTTTCTTCAAACTCCACAGTCTTAACAGCATCAAGAGCAATGCTGCAGGCCAAGTCAGACCAGCGGTTTATTGCCTTGGTGTTTATCGCACTCTTAATTATTTTAAGCATCATCTCTTTGTTGTTCACGTCCACTGGAGTGCTGAGACAAAGGAAAAACCAAAGAGCAAAATGAGTGTTAATTCCAAGCAACAATCTAACCCTTTTGACTCCCTGTCCAGTTTTGCCAAGTTGTGTTTGACTGACACAACTGCCTGAAGGAGCAGCTCGAAGCAGTACAGAAAGTTCACATCCCTCCTCTCTAACTTCCACTAGCCCATACTTACCCAATCTTCTTTAGAATACTGATCATGTCATCAAGAGCCTTACGATAAGCCCAGATGATCACAGTTGGGTGCATCTGCTGTTCAAGAAAGTGTTCAGCAACAGAGAGCATCTCTCCAGCTAAAAAAAAAATTAAAATAAATCAAAATCCCCTAAGTAAATTAGTAGGATAATCAACAGTCAAGAAATGACAGCACATACCAGAAAAATATATTTTCTATCCATGCAGAGAGCTCTAACATCACCTATAGCTTTCTTTACACTTAACTGTGGTTATCATGGGGAAAGAACAACTTCCCAAAGTGTGGAGCTGATCACGTTAGGGTATCATTGCACAGTAAAAAACCCCTCTCCACTTCAAGGTTAGTAAATAACTAAGATGTGTCTCATCATGGGCTCTGCTTACAAAAACAGGTGAACTTTAGCCTTTATGCAAAGTTTTTTTTTGAGTCTGTCTCCTTACCAAGAATAATGACAGATGTGGTCCCATCTCCAACTTCTTCATCCTGAGTGCGGCTGATCTCTATCATTGATTTTGCAGCTGGATGCTGGACTTGAATCTATGTAGGAGCAAGGAGCATGGATTTGTTCCAGAACATTAAAGCAGAAATGTCTCACGTCACTCAATGGAACAAATACCACACCTTTAATACAATCAAAGGCATTCTGTCCAACAACAGCAAGGCTTTTTCTTCCTTTTTGAGACCAAAACCAAGCCCTTGTATTTGACAGGATTGTGCCTCTTCACTGTTTTTCAGGCATTTCAGTTTTTAGGATGTTCTTTTAACAGCTCTTGTACCAGACAGACAATAATGATTTCTAGGTCTTGTCATGTGGCCTTGTGAACACCATCTACTCAAAAACTCTCAATGCAGTTGATAATAGCTCCAATTGCCAAAGAATTTGCATCAGTCTGGTAAACACTCCATGAAAACTTCCCACTCTAGGATCAAACCTACATTTCTGTAGAGCAAGAATACTTGCCAAATATGTTTCAATTTCTCCCCAGTGAGAACCTTTCTTGGAGCAGCTGGTTAGCACTTGCTGGCTCTCAAGAACAGGCGAGGAGATCACACAGCTCCACTGTCACCCAAGATTCAGGCACATAATGACTTAACGTTAAGCAAGAAAATCCTTTAGGAAAAACTTACTTCTCTAAGAATAGCATTGCCATCGTTGGTCATCACAATCCCACCCATGGGGTCCAAAAGCATCTGCAACCACAAGAGAACCAACACTTGACTGCTCTGTCCCATGTGTGTGTCACTTCTAGTCAGCTGCAGCACAAGTTCTTACCTTCATCATTGCTCTTGGTCCTAAACATGTTCGGATAATGTCAGCAATAGTCTAGGAGGAATCAAAGAAATGAGGTAATACAGGAGGGCATCAAAAAGTCTTAAAAAACCCCATAGTGAAATCAGCAGCCCCTGCAGAATTTAAGTAATCCAACAACTCTGCTGTGGTTGAGATGCAGCCACGGTTACGAATTGTATGGAAATGAGAATATGGGGATTATCAAGACACTGGAACCACACTAAATCATTATCTCAGCCAGATGTCAAAACAGAGACACTTTCAGACTTTGTGGAGAAAGAAGGTTTGGTTGGCTAAATCCCTCCATGGTTATTTACAGGGTACCCATTACATGAACAATGCAGATATTTTGGTTTAATACAGAATTTTTGTGTAATAGTACAGAAATCTTCTAACATAGAAAATTATTTTCTATGTTGCTTCTTCTTCTACTCTATATTCATATCAAATAGAGGAAATGTGCTTCACATCCAATTTTCCCTCCAAAATATGTAAACACACACACACACACATAAAGGATCAGAACAGCCTAAGAATTTGGTACCTTTGCAGCAGTGATGTTTCCTGTCTGGACTTTTCTTCCAGACTCACGTTTTGTATTCTGACCTAAAGGATACAGAAAAAATAAAATTAATCAAGTACAATCAAGTACAAAACAACAAGGATGCAGTCACCTCTCAGTCACACATTCAACATGTGACTGTCTGAAATTCAGAGTTTACAATACAAGTACTGCAGTCATTATGAGAAATACAATGATAGAAAACTGTCAGTGAAAACCAACACTCCCTATTATAACGGAACTCCTTGTTAGCATCCTGAGACAAAGCTTTGCAACCCTGAAAACAGGACCTATTACCCCAGAAAATCAACCTGCAGTGACTCACTAGGCTCTGCCAGATCTCACAGAGCCAAGGAGCTGCTATTGTACAGTAGTGCTCAGTCAAGAAAAGTTACAGAGGCTCACACACAGTAAGCAGATCTGGGTGATCATCAAGTTAATCCATCGACGTTACTGTGCACACAAGGGTGAGCAGCAGCTGGTACCAAGTGGCTCACAGCCACTGCTGGAGAGCAGCTGTCAACAAACTCAGCCCCAGAGCATATTTGGGCTCAGGGATGCTTTTCTGCTATTACAAGCCTGGCCTGAGCATGCCCAGATTTATTCAGGAGCAGGTGCATGTGCACAGGGAGGTGTAAGAGAGAACAAAAGGAAACAACAGTAAGAGCAGCACCAAGTCTCAGGCAAGCAGGCTTATAGAAAAGGGGCACTGGGCTACAACAGTCTGCCTATTGGCTTAATAGAGAACATGGAGAAGAGAAAGAGACACCCAAACAGAAAAAAAAAATCCCTGGGAATACCTCATGTTGGTGGATGGTGAGAGAATCACAGAATGGTTTGGGCTGGAGGGGACCTTAAAGACTATCTCATCCCAAAAACCCTTCTTGGGCAGGGACACCTACTAGAGTAGAGCTCCAAGCTCTGTCCAACCTGGCCTTGGACATTTCCAGGGATGGGGCAGTCACAGCTTCTCTGAGCAACGTGTGCCAAAACCTCACCACCCTCACAGGGAAGAATTTCCTCCCACTATCCCACCTAACCCTGCCCTCCTATCCTATCCTAATCACTCCAGGCCCTTGCCTAAAGTCCCTCTCCAGCTCTCTCGGAGCTCCTTTAGGCCCTGGAAGGAGCTCTAAGGTCCCCCTGCAGCCTTCCCTTCTCCAGGCTCAACACCCCCAGCTCTCCCAGCCTATCTCCAGAGCAGAGGAGCTTCAGCCCTTGGAGCGTCTCCGTGGACTCCTCTAGACCCGCTCCAGCAGCTCCAGAGGCCCAAGAATTGGGGTTCACATGAGGTTCAAACGGGGCAGTACAACGCAATGGGCTGATAAAGACGCGAGAGCAGCCGAGAGCACGGAAGGCTGCCAGGAAAGGTCTGAGCCAGCGGGGCTCCGAGATGTCCCGCGCGGGGCGCGGCAGAGGCTGTGGGCAGGGAGCTGTGAGGGGAGCTCGGGGAGCTCGGGCCGCGCCGGGGCCGGCAGCGACTCCCGGCGGATCCCCGGCAGGACAGGCGGCCCCGCCGGAACGGGCCGAGAAAGGGCGCCCGGCCATGAGGAGACCCAACATGGCGGCGAGTCAGGCGAGCGGCAAAGCGGGGCGGGGTCCGAAGCGGCCATCCCCTCGCCCTCCGCCCCGGCAGTCCGGGCCGGGCCGGCGGAACTTACTGAGAACCAGGACGGGGCGCGGGCCCATCATCGCGGCGGCTGGAGCACGGCGGAACCTTCTGGAGCCTCGCAGAGCCCCACACCGCGCTCCGCCCCCCGCCGCGGCAATGGCGCGTCAGCGCGGCGCCCAATCAGGGGAAGCGCCCGGCGCGCTCGGCTGGGAAGTGA
>VZRH01007544.1:3655-18190 GCA_013397555.1 Urocynchramus pylzowi
GAGCCCCGCCCGCGGTACCTTGTCCAGGAGCCCGTTCCGGCCGCTCTTGGCCGCCATCTTCTCGCCGCCTCCGCCCCCGCCCCGCTCGCGACACCTGGGCGCTCCTGATTGGTCGCGCGGGAGGAAGTCCGGACCCCTGGCGCCGCGCGGCACGCTGGGAAATGCAGTCCGTCAAGCCCGCCATCCCTGTGACGTGCGGAAGGTGCTCGCGTCATGGAACCGCAGGATTTGGGTTGGGAGCGACCTTAAAACCCACCCAGTCCCACCCCCTGCCATGGGCAGGGGAACCTTCCAACAGATCAGGCTGCTCCAAGCCCCGTCCGACCCCAGAAGGGCTGTCCAGCCCTGGCACAGGGCAGCGCTGGAGTCCCCGCACCCGGAGGGATTTAAAGCAGCGTGGATGTGGCACTTGGGGACATGGGTTAGTGGTGGCCTTGCAGCGCTGGGGGACTCGATGGCCTTTTCCAGCCCTAACTATTCCATGGTTCTACGATCTCCAACACGATACAGCAGCCCTGTTGTGTGGCTGAGCCACGCCAGGAGGATGCTGCTTATTCCTCCTTCACCAGCCCCCTCGCGTACAGCTTGGCCCCAGCTGCCATGACAAGGAACCCCGTTTGCAGCGCAGGAGATGCGATCCTAAGCTAGATGGCCATTGGAACTGATCCAATTTAGCTGCTTTGATGCAGAGTATCAGTTTTATATTAAAAGAATCAACAACAGCCCCAGTCCGGTCTCCCTGCAGCGAGAGCAAATGATGGGCTTCCACCTGGCTTTGCTCGAGCCTGTCACTAACGCGCCTCTTTGTCCCTCAGCTCCTTCTGGCGGGAATTGGGTCTGGCTTGTTGCCCTGGCTGTGCCAAGCCGTTCCCGGAGGAAGCTGCAGGCTGTCCTCGGCGTTTGTGAGAGCAGAGGGGGCGGGAGGGGAGCGGGCACGAGTCCTTGAGCAGCCCTGGCAGCGCTCCCGGTCCCACGGAGGTGCCGGTGGAGCTGGAAGTGGAGAAAGGGCGGCTTGAGCATGTCCTGCTGCAGATGGCAGGGATGTGGACAGCAGGGGCGGGCAGCACCCGCCTCTCCCTGCCCACGCGGAAAGCTGCAGTGGGAGAGGGCTCAGCTCTGCCAGGGTGCCACACAGGCCCTGCTGGGCTCCCTGGCACCTACAGCTGGGTTAACCCCAGCCCAAACCCAGCCGGTGGGAGATCAGCCTCGGATTAAAATGGGTTTGTCCCCAGAGGAAGGGGAACTTGGGTCTCTGAGCTTTTCCAACCAAATGATTTTGTGATTCTACGATTACTCCACAACCTCCTTCGGACGGAGGCCAGCGTCACCCGTGTGGGACGCGCAGCGGTAGGATGCTGCTTGTTTCCAAGCACAGCAAGAGGCAGGGAGTTTCACTGTCAGAATCTGGTTTTATTCTGTTTGAACCTCGGCCTTTGCCCTGCAGTTCAAGTCCCGGTTGCTGTTGAAACAAACACTGTTATTTGTACACACGTGTTGGCATATTTCTGGTTTGTGACAATTGCTTCACAAGCAGGGTTTACTCTGTTTCAAACAACAGAAGCCACAACATGACAGACGCCTGCATGTCATTCCACTCACACATTTCACACATGCAAGTCAGCGGCCCTTCGGTGCCTTCCGTCACTTGGGACGCGTTGGGGTGAAGCCACGGGGCCCGGCGGGGCCCGGCGGAGCCCGCGGCCCGCCGCAGCTCTGCCGGCCNGCCCGGCCCCCCCCCGCAGCTCTGCCGGCCGGCGGAGAACACGAAAGCACAGCCATTTACAGCGGCGTGACTGCAAAGAAAGGGTAGCGACAGCCGGGCGGGCGCTGAGCAGTGCCACGGCGCGCCCGTGAGCAGCCGGAGGGCTGCTGTCCCGTTTGCATAGTGAGGAGCGGGCTCCAGAGCGGCCTTCGCGGGCGCGGCAGGGCGCAGGGCGGCAGGCGGGGATCGGCCCTTCCCGCCCCGGCACCTCCCGTGGGGCTCCGCCACGGACAGCGGGCGGGTTCTGTCTCACCAGAGGGTCCGGGCTCTCCCAAAACGCCGCCCCTCGGGTGTGGGACGAGCTCTTTGCCAACGTTCCGCCGGGCAGACAGGACAGGGCTGTCCCGTCGGCGGAGCCCTGCCCTCGCAGCATTGCTAAAGGCTTGTTTGCTAAAATCAGTGAGAGTCTTTAAGGCTTCCATCTCCCCCTTTGCTTCCACTGAGAAAATACAAAGAAGCGCTTGTTCAAGCTACACTTCGTGACTACTGTGCACTGCATGTACAATAGCATTGGAAGAGAAATACTGACAATATAGAACAACGTCATACAATCACCTGGCATGATCCCTTTTGGCACTTTTCCTTCATTCGTCTCATCTCGCTGACTCCGAACACGGACCTTTCTGTACGGCTTTTCCCGGGCAGAGAGCTCCAGAGGGTCAGAAAGCAGCTTTCTGGGAGTCGGTGGCATCTTTGGCAGACACAGTCCTTCTGTCACGGAACCAACCCCAGCTGCTCCGGGTGAGACACTCTGGGAGGGCACTCCCATGCCCGTGCTATCCCACAGCCAGCAAGGAACGCCTTCATCCCGGCGGGAAGGCAGCTGAGGGTTACAAAGGACTTTCAGAGAAGTGTGAATAAATACTTGGTTTAATCTCGTGCTGCATCCACTGTTCAGCGGGAGGTATTTTCCTTCTCAGCTGGTGTGATTTGTGGCAAAGGTGGTGTCATTCCTGACCTTTACAGGGGAGAGGCTGGGTACTCCTGCTCTTTTGAGTGTAATTATTTACAATTTTTTGTTGTTTTTTGCAAGCTTACACAAACTTGGAGAGTGTTAAATTAATATAACATTCATCCTGGCTTTGCATCGCCGCAACCCTTCCGTGACACGACTGCGATTCCACATCCAAAGGTCTCCTTGAACGCAGATGCCATGGCCTGTGCGGGACGCCTGGGGAGCTGGGATCTCTGTTCTGGGGGCAGCCGGGAGCACGGGGGGTCCCATGAAGCTTTTTTTGGCTGGGGACAAGCTCCAGCCCAGGCACTGCCTCCTACGCTTCCGCCCAGCTTGGATGTGGGATCAGGAAATTAACACACAAACCCCTAAACATTTATAGAATCTTTTCAAAAGAAGCTATTTAAGACACTGGCATAGTGCATTGGGCTGTGAAATCTGTTTTAAGAGGGGAAAGAAAAGATACATTCAGTGTGTAAATCTATTTTTTTTTGTGGTGTAAGCAGCCCAGGCCCAGCTGAACCCCCACAAAGACCACGAGAAAAAAGGAAACTGTTTAGGGAAGTCTGTTTGGGGCTCCAGGGATGAGCCGCAGAAAAGGGGGCCTGTAAAAATAATTCTAAATCTACATGCACCTGGGAAGTGCATATTGTAGCTCCAAATGTTGGGAAAAACAGCACGGATTCCGAGTTAAAGCTGCGGCTTTCCCTCCTGAGCTCCGAGGGCAGACCCAGGCCACCACTACTTCTCTCTGTGCTGCTCTTCTGGGTCCAGTCGAGGCTCTAATTCCTTAATTTCCTTCTAACTCACAGCTGGACAGAAGAGCAGGTTCTGGTTTGGGTCCAAAGAGCCTGCTTCAAGCAGCGCCTGCCGAGGCTGCGGAGCAGGAGAGGGCCCGGAGCGCTGGGAAGGCAGAGCAGGCCAGGCCTCACCAGCCCCAGGTACAACCTGAACCATCCAGTAGTTTGTGTGGCAAGGAGATAGAGATATATATATTATGGAATCATTGCTATAAGATTTCTTAAAACAAAAGTGTTGATCTGTTGAAATATAGTATTTAAAATATATAAATTTTACCCAATAAAATATAAGATTTCTTTTTTCTTTCTGGTTTTTTTTTTTTTTTTTTTTTTTTTTTTTAAATCCAGTTCTATTAGGGAAAAAAAGCCTGCCAGGGTCCTTGCAGTGAAAAAGAAAACCAGTTCCTGTTTTCTTTTTGACTGTTTAAGACGGAAGGAGGAAATTCAACCATTTTCAGACAGAGGAAATTGGGCAATGCAGTTGTCTTAGATCAGATCCGTCTATTTATGTGCACTGGCTGCCCTCCCTTCACAGGATCCATAGGGAAGTTGGCCCTTGCACTGTGCCCATCCCAAGAACACCCCTGCCACAAGGTGGGGCAGGACAGGTAAAGCCACAACCCCTGCCCCAGACAAATGTCCCCGTGGGCCTCGAGGGTCCCCGTGAATACTCTGCAAGGCAGCTGCCACAGACTGAGCTGGAAGGGTACTTTTTGAGCTATGTCACTGGAAGTAATCCATGAAATTAATCCATGGAAGAGGGTTAGGAACACTCAGAGGGTGGCCTGCCACATCTGGCCAGAGAACACACGCTCCACCAAGCCCAGGCTCTGAGCCAGCTCTGCTCCAGGCAGCTTCATGCCTGGAAGTTTTTAGTGCATCACTCACCTGAGCTTTCTTAGTGGTTTGAGCCTGAAGCCAGGACGCTGGAGCAGGGGCAGGGCAGCCCTTGGGACAGCGGGGCTCCCGCCCTGTCGGCTGCCTGGAGAGCACAGCAATGCGCCGGAGCTCTCGGGATGCTCCTCTGGGACGTGCAAGGACAGGCCTCAGCTGTGCTGAGACAGCTCTTAACTGAGCAAGGGACGTGGCAGCTGGGAGGACATCCTTCCAGAAACTCCCTGGACAGCGTTTCCCCTTCTTCAATGCTATAGGGAAGAACAGGAAACCCTCTTGGTTTGGAAAAGACACGGACTGGGAGAAAAGCTCCCTGGGTCCCAGCGCTCAGCGCGTGGCTCCAGCTGCTCCACCTGAGCTCTCTCTCCTGTCAGGAACATGAAATCACAAACCCCTATCAGGTTTTTCAGTAAAACCCTTATTTTGGGTCTTTCTTTACACTGCATTTGGCTTTCTGCTTCAAGAAAGTGACAAATTGTCTGTACTGCTGCTGCAGACAGTGAGATACATTCATTTGGAAGAACTACAGGGGGGCTCTGTTTAGGACTCCCCAGGAGAAACACAGAGCACGGATAGGAGGCTGACCCTTAACCAGATGCAGCCTGAGGGAGAAAATGGGGCAGGCAGAGAGGAGAAGACTCTCAGACAACTTCTACGAGCAGAGCTCAGATTTCTCTTGGCAAGGGACGGTCCTCATACCTCACGTTCACAACCCTCCTAGCTGGGGATCCCAGGTGTGCCCGACTGCCTGTGGAGGCCTTGCAGTGTATTCACAGGGACGACAGACAATTCCTTCAGACTAACGGGCCAGAGAGGACCGGAGGATTTTTTTTCTCATTCTCTCTCTTTTTTTTAAAAAAATCTGAAAGGACGCTGGCTTCTCTCTGAACTGGACCTAGAAATGTCTTACCACCGAAACAAAAAACAATTGCGTGGGCGAAGTAGGGCAAAAAATAGTTTTCCTATAAGACAATCTGATAAACCTCATCGTCCTCTAGAAAGGCAACATCGTCCAGCAGTGCTACTTGGCACCCAGAGTGCTCTTGGACCGCAGCAGGTACCGATCCACACGGACTTTCCGCCTATCCACTGTCCTGTTCTCGCTGTCGAAAATCCGCTGCAGGTGCAGGGCCAACCTCCTGTCCTCCTCCTCTTGCTGGAGCTTCTGCTCCACGTCCCGAACCTCGGGAGGCAGGCCCACCTCCCCTGCCACGTGCCTCAGTCTCTTGACGGAGCCGTTGTGCTCCAGGTGCTTTGTTTTGCAGCGTCTCTTCCGGCCCCGCCGCAGCAGCGGCGGCTGCTCCCCGATGATGTTCTCCACGGAGTTGCAGGTGCTGTTCTGGACGTTGATCAGCTCGCTGTTGTTCAGGTATTTCAGCTGCTTCTTCCCCGATGGCTTGATGGGGACTCCGAGCGTGCTGTTGTCAGGCAGCGATGCGCTGATGCCCATGAGTCTCCTGCTCAGCACCTTCGGGCCCAGACTAAGACAGGATTTGTCCATGAATGTATTCACCTTCAGGTCAGGGACTTCAGCCACTCGTGTGTTCAGGGAGGTCACGTTCGATCTCGCGTCTGGTTCA
The DNA here is from genome assembly GCA_013397555.1 of Urocynchramus pylzowi. Classification (NCBI taxonomy): domain Eukaryota; kingdom Metazoa; phylum Chordata; class Aves; order Passeriformes; family Fringillidae; genus Urocynchramus; species Urocynchramus pylzowi. The sequence goes on from VZRH01007544.1 coordinate 9,647, forward strand.
GCAGCACCGTCATCAGTGGTTAAGGCCTGTGAACCCCTGTTTTTCTCACTCCCCTTTCCCGGCTTCATTTCACTGACAGAAGGGAAGAAATCCAGCTCGGGGCGAGGCTCTCCTGTTGTGTCAGGTGGAAGGTGATCGTCCTGTGCTTGCGGCTGCTCTTTAGTGCAACTGCTGGAGTTGGTGATGTCAGGAGCCACAATGTCTTCCCCGGGCTCCGAAGCCAAGGACGTAAGGGTTGCTTTAGAGAGAGTCTTTTTGATCTGACGCTCCTGAAATATCTGCTCCCATTTTTTCAGTATTCTAGGACTGGCCTCATAGGTGGTTGGCTTCTGCAGGCTCCGGTTCAGGTTTCTGGGGGTGGATTTGATGATGAGGGGGCTCAGGACTCTGCCGTCGGGAAGCCTCTTTGGCGGGGTGCACGGGGAGCAGACGATAGGCTTGAAGTGGTTGAGCTCCTCGGAGATGCTGTCGTTGCTCTCGGGGCTGATGGAGCGCTCCGGCCTGTGCAGGGCCGACAGGGAGGACACGGCGCTGAGCAGCAGGCGCTTCTCGGCCGTCAGCTCCGGGGCGGACAGGCAGCGGTGGTTCTGCGCGCACGACAGCACCCCGAGCAGCGGCGTGGCCGCGCCCGGCACGGGCAGCACCTGCAAGGCAAGGCAGCACAGCTGGGAGCGGCGCTCGCCGAGGGAGGGAACGCAGGGCTGCCGGGCACGGCTGTCCCCACAGCCTCCGCGGGGCACGGCGCCTCCCACGGCCCAGGCGGGGCACCAGCGGCAGACCGGAGCCCAGTGCAGTCTGGGTGTCAAATTTATTTCAGTCTAAGAGCTGCTCTTGCCTCAAGTAACAACCGCTCTGACGCCAAAATCACACAGGATGGTTTGGGTGAGGAGTGACTTTAGAGGCCACCTCATTCCACCCTCTTCCATGGGCAGGGACACCTTCCACTAGACCAGATTCCCACAAGCCCTGTCCAGCCTGGCCTTGAAATGTGTTTTCTCTTTACCTGGAGAAATCTGCCCATTTAGTGGTGTTAGGTTGATGGCTGTCCTAGATGACCTTAAAGGTCTCTTCTAACCTGGATGATTCTGTGATTCTGTGAAGACAGAGAGAAGCCAAGAAGCACTGCACCACCCTGGCTGAAGGAAACCATGCTCCTCAAGGGAAATTATCTCCAAATTATTTTTTGCTCCTTTCCAAGCTGTGGGAGAGAAAGAATAAAGACTTGGCCAAAGTATAAGAGGCGCCTGGACGTAGCCCTTGGGGATGTGGCTTAGGGGTGATTGTAGTGGTGCTGTGTTGACAGTTGGACTTGATGGCCCTGAAGGTCTCTTTGAGCCTGAATGATTCTCTGATTAAGAGCAACATTTCTTGTCATCTCTAACACAGTCCCTGAACGCTGCAATACTTGGGCATAATCCTGGCTCAAACAAATCAGAGAGGAAACAACACACACAACTGCAAATGGCCTTCTTCTTAGCACTGAGATGGAATATTTTTATCCAGCAGCTAGTGTGTACAGGAACGGCCTTTCCATGCTTAGTCCAAAAGAAGGTTTTTTTCTACTCACTTATTTTGAGGTCAAAATAAGTTTTTGGAATACCCTGTACTGGAACTGTAATTGGTCACATCCATAAGGCATCCTCTTAAAAAGGAAGACAGTCCTTGGAGGGAAGGTAAGTTTTGGATGTTTGCTTTGGGCTCAGTCCAGCTCCCTTCACCTCAGGTGGCAGACTGCACAGGTTTCTGTTCCTCATGGGATCTCTGCATCTGAACCCTCTCCTTCTCCATCAGGGATGAAACCAATCCCAAGAAGGAGGGGTGTCAGCACGAGGAGGGGGAACATCCTAGCAAGAGCAGCTGGGTGGCTGCCCCATCCTTAGAAGTGTTCAAGGCCAGGCTGGATGCGGCTTGGAGCAACCTGGGATAGTGGAAGGTGTTCCTGACCCCCTGACCAGGGGGCTGGATGAGCTTTAAGCTCCCTTCCAACCCAAATCATTCTATGATCCTATGAAGACCAGGCCTTTGTATCTTCTATAGTATGGAAGTGCCAATGTTCCCTGATGTCAGGAAAGCAATGAGTTTTGCTCTGGTTAAACAGCTTTGGAGAGAAAGGGAAAGGAAGAGAGGATTATTTTCCTAAACTTCTGAAAGATTTTTCTTTACCTGGCTGGGGATTCAGCCTTGAAAAGAAAATGAATCACAAAACAAAAGCCTGATGAGAACCCTTTGAACTTCCAATTAGCCTCCAATGCTACACAAGAACCCTGACACCTGTCTGCTTTTCTGTTTAGTAATTCCTAACCCAGCAGGTTTTATTGGGAGCCGCAAGGAGGTGATTGGCCCCACGGCGATAACGCAGCACCACAAAGCCCATATTTTATATCTCCAGATTACTGGTGCTGTGTAACCTCAGATAAGAACATTTACACACAGGAACCTGTTTCCACACGCTGCCTGTACCTTTGTTTTGTTGGCTGGGGCTGACCTCTGCCTGCTCTTGGATCTCTCTTGAATGGTGTCGTTGCAGCTCCGACTCCTCTCCACCTTGGAGGTTAAATTCCTGAAAAGCAGATGGGTGAGAACAGGAGGCTGTTTGTGACCTTGGGAACAACCAGCTCAACAGCCCTGGCAGTTGCTACCTGCGGGAGAGGCATCAGCCTTGGCAGCACCTGGTTGGCAGAGACACTTCCCATGCCCTCGGGGCAAAGGGATCCAGGAATCCTGGATCTGCGGCAGAGTCCTGCTCTGCGTTCAGGGCTTCGCACTGAAACACGGACACCTCTGCCCATGGCTGATAATGAACTGAGCTCAGTGCTGAGGAGGAAGCTGGGGAAACCCCTCTGCTTCTCGTGTGGAAACACACCTGGTCATCCAGCTGCTTCCACTATGCCAAGCAACAGCCTTCCAGGGAGTTTGGGGCTATTCCTTCGTATCTGTGCTGCAGAAGGGAACCAGCACTCTTGACTTCATCCCACAGAATTCTGATTTCTGACTGATGGTTTAAATCTACAGGCAATGATTTTTCTCCTTCATGGGATGAAAATTAAATTCCTTAACTTCCAGGAAGGAAGTAATCAGACAGACGCCACATTCTACCAATGAGCCTGCTCTAAAATTCCAGGAAAAAAACCCCACTTATTTTAGATTGGAACCACCACTTGAATTAGAGCATGTCAGGTGTGTTTAAAACAAGTCAGAAGAACATCTTTAAAGGACATTAGATAAAGTCTCAGCATCTTACCCTGAAAGGAAAGCAAAGGAGTAAGCACTGGTCTTGGAAACAAAAGCTGACCGATGTGTTTGCTTGCCCTGGAATGGTTCTTCATTCTCGGAGTCCGAGAGACGTTCAGGAAACTGAAGTCAATCAAGGAACAGTTAGCTGACATGTACAACAAAAAGAATAACTTGGGAAACAAAGCTCTTCCTTGCAAAAGTGTTCAAGATCCCCAAATCCCCCATTTCTGATTATACTGAGAGGACATAAGACACAAATAATACAAAAATAAGCACATAGCTCCTATATATATATAGCTGTTGGTCATCAAATAAAGATAATTTATTAAGATCAAGAAAATGTGGAAAAATTCTGCAATGCAGGTTACTACAGGGTGTTGGTTACTCAGCCCCCATGGGTCAGCTTATCGAATGGAAATTTTAAGAGCATTTCCTGCAGAGCCTCCCAAATGAAATGGAAAATAGGCAGAAGTCAGCATGAAGAATGTGTTGAACTTCAGTTGTACAACTTCACTGCAGAAGATTCATGGAGAAATATTAATGGAAATGCATGCAAGCTTGAAGACCAAGGATATCCCCAAAGCTGTGGGGATTTGCTGTGTTAGGAAGAGTCACACAGCAGAGGGTATAAAGGGGGACAGAAACCTCTAGAAGAACATCTGCAATCGTAACAGACTTAGAAGACAGTTCTCATTAATAAGGGTCTTTATAATCTGCCAGCTCATAGCCTTCATAAACTATGAAAACTCAATCAAGGAATCCAGGAAAGCCAAAGAATGAAAATTTTGATATATTGGGCAGGAAGGAGAAGCATGAGCTTACTTACACAGTCTTGGTTCCCTTTCAGCACTACAGATTCATCTTTTTTCTGCTGCTCCTCCATTTTTCTTTTCCCTACATCCAGGTCGTCTAGGATGAACTTGTGAATCAGATCCTCAGATGTTTTTTCTTCTTGTAGTTTCTCTTCTCTCAGCTGGAAATAATGACAAAAGAGGTAGAGTAGTTATAATTTGAAGTCCTACACTTACAGACTGGAAAGACCAAGAGTTTGGTCACATCATTTAATTTTGTGCCTTCATTTTTCAACTCCAGGGTAGAGCCACTGCCTCTCTCTCACAATAATGTGACTGGTGAAGATAATTAATAATATTGTGAAGACTGGTTTGCTTCTGTACCACATTTGTGTTTTATAGACAAGTATAATAGATTTTATCTTCTTTGCAAAACAACAAAGGCACTGTGAGGCCCAGGGCTGGACAAAGCCTTCTCTTCCACTGTATTTTCTAAAGTAGAGAGACAAAAGTTTTTCTCTACTTGATCACATTACATATAAAAATGTGCAACACTAACTTCAAGCAAGCTGTGATATTTCAGTTTTAGCCTTCTGACAGCCTGACATGCAGCACACACAATTTGGCAGACACATAAGCAGCAGCATCTAAAATAAAAGGTGAGATGCAGCAATTCCCACGTTGAAAGCTACATGAGAGATGAGATCCCATTGTTTCACCAATGTGTTGGCATGGAGAGGATTCAGAGAGGCCACCTTTCCCCTGACAGCTGACTCCAGGCTCAAAGCTTGAATTCAGCTTCAAACAGGGAATGCCAAGGTACATGGACTCTGATGGGCTGCCTGTCCTGCTGCACTATTCTCCTTACCTAAGGAATCAAACTCTCCTTTTCTGCCAGGTTGGTTTTTTTTTTTTTTGTTTTGTTTTTTTTTTGTAGACTTGCTTTAAAAACCAACAAGAACCCTTTTCTCCTCCTTTCCACTACCTTTTCCTGAGGAACAGGCTTGGCACCATCTGATTGTCCCTGCCCAGGGTAACCAGCTCCCTTCTCCCTCCACCACCCAGCCATTTCCTCAGCTTGTGTCTTGCCTCTTCCTCAGCTTAGATGCAGCCCAGGAATAGTCTACATGTATCTGCACACAGAACAGATCCTCCCTCCTTCCTCCAGCCACCCTCCATGCAGAAGTTATCCAGACCTTTGGCTGACACCTCTTTGTCCCGCTCATGAACCACAGCACCAGGAATTCATATCCCTGGGCTTTTCCTCATACTTGGGCATAGGCATCTCAGGTGCTTAAGAAGCTCCCTAACTCAGAAAGGCAGTGGGGGATGATGCAACAACTCCTCATTCTTCCAAAAATATTTAGTGTTTTTCTTCCCTGCTGGAGGAAGGGAAAACTCCAGAAGTATGGACATGAGGATGACAAAGAAAACAGAGTTCACGAGGCATTACAGGAAAAGCACATTGTGATTTTCAAACTGGGAAAGACCCAAATCCTGCTGAATCCAAGCCCCCAGAGATGAGGAAGAGAGAAACAAGGAGGAAAACAAGGAGGAAAAAAGGCAGAAACCAGGAAAAACTCCACTGTTTGGCTGATTGTGGGTGTTCAGCAAATATTTCCAAAGACCGGTTTGACTCCTTGCTTAGAGTTGTTTTAAGATGTATCTTTAAATTCCTCATCTATTAATAATCTCAAGCAATAACTACAACAGTGTCTGACTAACATAGATTGTGACCACATGATGCAGACATGATGAATAGTCTGCTCTAAGTCAACAGTATTTCTGCCTTTTTTGAAGCATCTGAAAAACAAATTCACACCAAGATTTATCATAAAGAGTTTTTTGGGGTTTTTTTTGGCTGGCTGAAATACCACCCAGCACTCATGTCCCTCCTATGTTTCTCATGTGGAAGAAAGTTATATGGAAATATTCAATTTTCTGGCTAAATTATAAAATCGAAAGACACAAGAATATGTAAAAACACACAGGAATATTTAAGGATTTTGGGAAAATCCACGACACAATTAATTAGTGTGAGGTGACAACCCGAGCTTTGCTGACAGTGAAGTCCAAAAGGCAACAACAGGATCCTAATCCTAATTAACAGAATACAAAAAAGAATTTAGGTCCAGAATTAAGGTTGCAAACGAAATCAAACTCTAATGATAAAATCTGTACTAATTTAAAAAATAATAATTTGAAGTAGCCTTAATGTAAATTGTCTCCCAGAGAACTTCCTTCTGGACACAGCAATGTTGTGCTGGGACAGGAGGACAAGAAACTGAAACAGGTACCCTGGGAGAAGGACCTCATGTTATCTGAGTAGCATCTCTGAAATACTGGATGCAGCACCAACAGCTGCTGAGAGCAGCACAGTTATCAGAAAATGCATTTTAGTCCTTTGGGATACTGCAGCTACAGGGTGGGGGGAAATGTACAAGCAATCGACAAGTGCTCACTCAGAACCATCATTCCCTACACCAACACTTATCTCCAAAAGTCTGGCAAACTCACGTTTGGTATCTTCCCTTCCCTCCAGGAACTGCCCAGGTTTGCTGCCTCCCGGAGCCTGCTCTGTCTGCCCTGGCTCTGGGAGGCTGCAAGTCAGCACATGCCTCAGGTAGGAGTTTCCCTCCCACTGTGTGTGCTTACAAGCAACAGACTTGCTTGTGATAGAAAGACAGCTGGACAGGACGAGTTAGGGTTTTAGTACACAGAAATTACAGCCTCCTCTGGAAAAACACAAAATGCAAGAGCACCAAGGGCACAGAAGAGGAAAACCCAATCTTGCTATCCTTTGCACAGACAGCAAAGATCTATCTCACTCTGAAAGCCAGTTGAGAAAATTAAGCTAGGAGATAATCCACATCAAATAAAATCTCTTCAGTACATAATTATGGTACCACTGTGTTTTCAACTGCAAAAAGCAGGGAAACGGGTCAGGAGTTCAGATATGTAAAACAACTGACATCTGGGAGATGTAAAAAGGTTTGGAAATGCTCCTGTCCCTTCCTCAGGAGGAAAGCACAGGTTATCCCCATTCCACAGGCAGGGAAGCTGGGATGAAACTCCATGTCATGAGACAGGGAAGGAAACCAAATCTTTTACAAGCTTAGATTCCCAAACCTGATTCCTCCCTGATTCAGAAGTTCAGAGATACCAAGAAACTCTTGGCAAGTAGCAACAGTAAGAATTTTCAGATCAGCTTCCCTACAACTTCCTGACTGGAGGGTAGAGCCCGATGAGAGTCAGTCTGTCATCCCAGGTAACAAGTGACAGGACAAGAAGTCAAGTTGCACCAGGGGAAGTTTAGGTTGGGTGTCAGGGCAAATTCCTTCCCTAAAAGGACAGCCAGAGATTGGCACAGCCCCCAGGGCAGTGGCGGAGTCCCCATTCCTGGAGGGATTTAAAAGCCATGTGGGTGTGGCACGGGGAGGGGGACATGGGATAGTGGTGGCCTTGGCAGAGCTGGGGGAATGGCTGGACTCCATCTCAGAGGGCTTTTCCAATCTAAACGATTCTGTGATTCTGTTCTGGTTCTGTGAATAAGCAAACAGTGTGACTGCATCATCAGTTGTCATTTTACCAGCAAAATCTCACTGCCATTTCTCTGAGATGACGATCCACAGAATCTCCTCCCACACGGCTCTTTCAGCTGAGCTTCACAAAACCAAGTTTAAGCTGGCAGGGGAAGAAACCCATCTCCCATCTGGCAGGGAGCAAGAAGAGGAAGGCAGCAGGCTGAACAAGAGCAAGACAAAAACATGCCCAAATGCTAGAAACATGGCACAGTATTTCCTCCGGACTGCAAGGGAAGGGAGAAGGGTTGGCACTGGACTGCACATGGTATCTTTTTGCTGATAAAAGTCAAAAGTCAAGCTGTAGATGTAAAAACCTTTTCAGCTGCAGCCTGACCATGCTGCAAGCATGCTTCCTTAAGTTTGATAGAGAACTGTAGCTGAAAATGCCACAAGTCCCATGACTTTGCACACAGAGAGTCCCTGCCTTCCTGGCAAGGCACCTCAATTGGAGAAGAGTTTGCAATTCCTAGGATCAGTTAATGAAACAGCCAAAGCTACCTTAGTAACCTGCAGTGATACAGTGACAGTGCCCACCAGTGTCACTGCTAATTCCACACACGGAGAAGCAGGAGGGAAGACCCTTCCACGCTTTTTAACTGTCTCCTCACACATAGGTGCTTCCCAGACTGGTTATTTACCTGAAATATCACCTATTTTCCCACCCAGAAAAGGCTGTTTTTCTAACTCAATCAGACTCCCAGCCCTTTTTACACTTGTTGAGATCTACAAGTACAAACCCAAAGAAAATTCTTCAACAATTAAAAACCCCTCAGTTTCCTTTTACCTGGCAGGTAAAATAATCAGTGAGGGGTTGGACCCATCTCAAGGGAAAACAAGATCACAAAGATCAAAAATCTGAAAAAAAATTTTCATGGACTTTAATTCCAAACCAGCTGAAAAGCTTTATGCTCTTTTTTTTTTTTTTTTTTTTTTTT
>VZRH01007544.1:41509-64315 GCA_013397555.1 Urocynchramus pylzowi
TTTTTTTATTATTTTTCCGCAAAAAGTCTTTGATAAAAAAAAAAAAAAAAAAAGCAAAAAACCCCCAGTTTTTTAACAACTTCCTTCTCTGCACTGGAGACTATCTCAAGTTTTAGCCCCAAAACTTTTTCTGCCTTACCACTACTGATTGCCTCATTCTACCTCAATATGTTCATTCTCACCCCCACAGATTACCTCAAGATTTAGTCTCAAAACTTTTCCTACTTGGAAACCATCAGTGATTTGAGAAATTAGGAAAAAAATATAGGGAAAAAACTCATTTATTTTCACGTTTTGCTATTTACCCATGAGACAAGCCCTTTTTACCTGACTCCATCTGAATCTGGCGATCAGGTTGGAACCGGGGGAGGGAAAAACCCAAGAATTTTGCAAAGAGCCTTGTGAGGTCTGGCTTCCAGGTTTTCCCTGTGTGCTGAGCTCAGGGCAGTCAGGGCAGCCCCATCCTCCAAAAGCTTTTGGACACTTCGTTGCTGACCAGCCATGCAGCACTTCAGGGTGCCCGTGGGGTGTAAAGCACACTTTAGGGGTGGGCTGGTGGGGCACCAGGGCTGCGCTGGGGCCAGGCAGGGGCTGGCTCTCACCCCGCTCCTTTCTCGCCCCCTTTTCCAGAGCCCCTCTCCCCGTCCGGGCTCCGTGCGCCCGCCAAGTCGTGCCAGTACAACGGGACCACGTTCCAGCAGGGCGAGATGTTCAGCAGCAGCGAGCTCTTCCCCGGCCGCCAGCCCAACCAGTGTGTGCAGTGCAGCTGCTCCGTAAGCCACCGGGGCTGGGGCTCTCCTCCCTCCCTGCTCACAGCGCTCTGGGCTCTGCTGGGGCACAAGGGGGGGCACCGAGTTTGGCCAGGAAATAAAGAAGGGGCAAAAGAGCCCCAAAAGCAGCTCCCTCTGTCGTGCCAGGAGCACACACACACACACACACACACACACACACAGGGGCTACATCAGTCGGTGCTGGTGCAGCAGGGACAGGGAAGTGCCTGGGGTACTGGAATAGCTGAGCTTCTGGGGCAGGCACCCAGCTCAGAGCTGGGTGGCAAGAGGAATGAGTGACATGTGGGAACTAGAGTGACGTGTAGGAACCAGGCAGCTTTTGAGGAGGCTGGTTCCTCTCTTAGGGACCCCAGCTGGTGGTGGGAAACACCGGGAAGGAGCCCTCTAACCCAGCTGCACGTGCTCATCCTCCACTGTCCCCAGGAGCTCCCGGTCCCTCTCGGCTGCCACTCGGGCTCTGTGTGTTTGTCAGGGCAATGCCTCGGATACAAAGGGGGGAATAAAGGGCTGGCTGTGGAGCCTTCAATGGGGGGATGTCCCCGGGCTGTGTCTGGTGTTGTCAGCTGCGAGAACAGCTGCGTGAACAGCTGGTCTAACCCTCTTTGAAAACTGCCCCAAAACCAGAGCCTCTGGGATAAATCCTGATTTCTAGGGCACTGGCTCTTCCCTGCCTGGGGCAGGTCACTGCTGCGAGCTGCTGGGCAGAAGGAGAAGGAAGGCAGAGGCAGCTGTGGCTCCCCTGAGTGCAGAGCAGGGTTTGGTAGGCAGGATCTGCCAGATCCTGTCACCCACCAAGCTCCCCTGAGTGCAGAGCAGGGTTTGGTAGGCAGGATCTGCCAGATCCTGTCACCCACCAAGCTCCCCTCATCCCCTTCGTGTTCCCTGCGCAGCCGTGGATTCCTGATGGGAGGAGAGGCAGCTGTGGGTTGGTTTTCTAAGGATATCCTTGGCTGACCTCTTGGTCTTGCTTGACTGGGAGCTTGTGGATACCCCAGAGAAAATTGCTGCGTGGAGAAGGCGACCTTGCTGTCGAGGTCTGGCTGCTGATCATCCTTTTTCACCCTTTGGCAAAGTAGCAAAAACTTATTCCTGCCACAAACTGGTGCAAATCCACTGACTGAGGTGGCACTGGGATGCACAAAGGTCAAGGCTGGCCTCCACCTGTGGTTTTCAGCTTGAATCACCTACAGCAATGATATTTTCCAAACTATCCACTTGGTCTATCCCTGCACCTCTGTGGGCTTGGCTCTGGTGCTGTGGAATTAACCAAGAGAGAGGGAGGGCAGAGCTTCGGTGCGGACCTGAATCTGGGCTCAGAATCATGCTTCCCTGTCTCCTCTGGGTCCTTTTCCTGGCAGATGTCAAGGAAAATCTTCTTGGGGGTTGTTGTGCAGATCTGAGAGGTGTGTGGTGGCTGTTCCAGGCCTGGCAGCACTGATGATCCCTGAGAGGGAGGCACTGCCTGCCCTTTTTGGGGAAGAGCAGAGTGCTGTCCATGGAACAGCCGTGCCAGGAGAGGACACAGCCCTGCTGTGCCCTGCAGGATGGTCGGTGCAGCAGGGGCAGACTCCAGCTGCCAGCAGGTGCTGCATGATTGGTGGCATTGCAAGATGGACTGTCAGGGGGCTTTTGGTCATGGATTCATAAAATCCTGGAACGGTTTGGGTTGGAAGGGCCCCACGGGGGGGACGCACAGCTCTTTATAAAGCTGACAATGTGGTTTTTTCCTCCTGCCCTCCTAGGAAGGCCAGATTTACTGCGGCTTGGTGACCTGCCCCGAGCTGCTGTGCTCCTCTCCCTTCAGCGTGCCGGATTCCTGCTGCCAGGTCTGCAAAGGTAACGAGGCTGGGACCGAGGGCTGGGACACAACAGCTGGTTGCCACCTGACAATGGAAATGGCAGGAGCCATTTCAAGCCACTTTAGCAGGATTTTGGAAGCCTGGGCTGTAAATCAGGCCGCTTGTTATCTCTTGGTTGCACCAGGAAGCAAAAGCTGAGGGCTTGGGTTTTCCTTGCATAATCTGGATTGCATGTGCAAAGCTCCTGTCTCTCCAGACTCCCGGGAGGGACAGCACGGGGAGGAGAGCTGCTTTCAACCACAGAGAGCACAGCTCCATCCAGCCCCGCAGCATCTTCCAGGACAATGTTTTTTCCCTTGCAGATGGCTCCTTTGAGAAGTCCACGGAGGAGGAACCCCTGCAGTTAAACAGAGGTGTTGTACGTGACATTTGCATTTTAAAACTCCGCTTCTTGCTTCTAGCACAGCCCCCTGAACAGCTCACAGAATGCACATTGAGATCATCCCCAGCAGCTCTAGGAGGACACTCAGATCCTTGCACAGCAGAGCCATGGACACCTGATTTGCAGGTGAATCGTGCCAAGGAATAGAATCTAGCTGGGGATATCAGCCTAGGTGAGATATCTTCAGGCCATGAGGGAAAGACTGCTCTGCCCTCCCTCGGCAACGTCTTGGGGACGTGGTTTAGTGGTGGCCCTGGCAGTGTCAGGTGAAGGCTTGCACTCCATGACCTTAGAGAATTTTCCAACCCTAAATGACTCTGATTCTATGATTCTATGACATCTTTGGAAGGGCAAAAGACCTGCAGGAACTGGAAATCTGGGACACTTCTCCTCCTTGTGGGCCAGCGTCTGCCAGGTTAAACAGCCGAAGGACATTGTCAGAGCAGCCCCAGAGGTGACCAGCAGCCAGGCCTGACCCTTGCCCATTGAGTCAGATGCCCAAATCTCTCTTGGGAGGGTTTTTCCTTCTGGAGAAGGTGTCTCCTCTCCCTGGGCATCCAGGGGTCCTGCTTCCCACCAGGAGGGCAGTGCTGGGGCTGGCCACCACTCTGCCTTCCCCAGGCTGTTTGTATCAGCAGCCCCAGCAAGGAAAAAGTGATTCCTTGGCTCCGAGGCTCCTTCACGGCGACATTTCGGAGCTGGGCAGCCCATGCCAGGTCTGTGGGATTAGGTCACTTAGCTCCTGGCTCTGCCCTTTTCCATACTGCTCCACCACCTATAAAACCTCCAAAATAGACACAAGGGGACCCTTTGTGCTGCGTGTCTTGTCCCAGCACTCTGCTCTTGGAAGCCTGGGATGTTCCTGGGATGTTCCTGGGATGTTCCTGGTATTTCAGTCCTGCTGGCTGGCAGCCCCACGCCGACTCCCCTGGTGCCTACCAGGTGAGAGAGCAGGATATGGCCCATCCTCACCTTTCTGATCCTGTGTCAGCCACGCAGATGCCAGTCCCCATTTTCCCACCTAGGAAAGACCAGCCCATTTCCCTGTGTGTTTTAGGGATGCAGGACCTCACACGCTTCTCTGAGGGCATTGGGTTGAGCTTGGGTAGGGAAAGGTGCTGCCCCAGAGAGGGTGACACACATGAGGAGGACACCAGTGTGAGGCACTGGCACTGACTGCTCAGCATCCCTTGGGTGGTGGTAGCAGCAAGATGGGGAAGGGTCTGGAGCACCAGGAGCAGCTGAGGGAGCTGGGAAAGGGACTCAGCCTGGAGAAAAGGAGACTCAGGGGGACCTTGAGACTCAGGGGGACCTTGTGGCTCTGCACAACTCCCTGACAGGAGGGGACAGGCTCTGCTCCCAGGGAACAGGGATAGGAGGAGAGGGAACGGCCTCAGGCTGGGCCAGGGCAGGTTCAGGTTGGATATTAGGGAAGTTTCTTCCCCCAAAAGGTTGTCCAGCCCTGGCACAGCTGCCTGGCATCCCCGTCCCCTGAGGGATTTAAAAGCTGTGTGGATGTGGCACCCGAGGACATGGCTTAGTGGTGGCCTTGGCAGTGCTGAGGGAATGGTTGGGCTCCATGATCTCAGAGGAATTTTCCAACCTTAATATTTCTGTGATTTATATGGCTTGTTGGCCATTGCTTATCCCTGTGGTCTCTGTCCCTTCCACTCCTGATGGAAGGTGTGCAGGACACTGCATGGCTTTTTCCAGCATGCTTTGGAATGAGAACAACTCAGCTGCTGGAGTCTGAATCCCCTCTTTTCTCTGGCTGCTCACAGAGACACTCACAAGACCAGTGCTTGGGAGAGGTGGTGGGGAGGAAGCCACCCGGGGCCACCGTGTCCACGGTTCTCAGCTCTTCCCTGGAGTTAATTCCCAGGAGCTTCAAACCCAAGGGAACAGGTGGCACCACTGTGAAGATCGTCTTGAAAGAGAAGCACAAGAAAGGTAAGGGATGGGGAGGCCAGGCAGTCTGTAGGTGATTTAAAGTGGCTTCTCCAGAGCTTGGAATTCTTCAGGGAGTCTGATTCAGCGGCAGCAAGTCCTTCTCCCTACTCTTCCACAGCCAGCCTCAAACAGGCATCTCAGTCCTCATGCCCACAGTCTCCTGACTGCATGAATCCACCACTCTCCAAAATGAGTTGGAAGAAGACTGGTCCTTGGAATGTTTTGGAGATCTGGGATTTGGGAAGGAAGGAGCTCAGCTGGAAGACTCCACATGGACCTTCCAGGACAGTGCCACAGAAGGGCAGGATACTTCTCCTTGTGCAAGGGCTGGGTCTGACCCAGAGCTGTCCCAGGTGTTCCTCCTGGAGGACAGAGTAGGAAAGTGGGATGAGGAGGCAAGCCCCTTGATCCAAAGCGGGGAATAACAGGTCCTTTCTCCCCTTGGCCGCTCTCCCAGCATTGTGCCTTCGGAAGGGCTCTTTCCAGTCCTTGGAGATGAAGGCCTGGAGGAAATTTTGGGACCTCCAGAAATTTCTGTGGAGGAGTCAGCAGGTGGCACTCTTCACTGTGCTTCATTCCTGCGACAGCCTGGGAGGGACCCCGGGCTTCCAGAGGTTGGGAGGCAGGTGAGCTCCGGCCCACGCTTGCCCCGTCCCACCAGGCTGGTCACACCAGCAGAGCCATCTCCTGGCGCTGCTCCCTCTGTCCCATGGCACCTTCTGGGTGGCACCTTCTGGGTCCCACGGGACCTTCTGGTCCCACACCACCTCCTGTGGTGTCCCGGGCCTGCTGCTGCCCGGGGAGCTCGCTCCTGCCCACGGCAGGACCAGCCACGTTGAGGTGCTGAAAGGCCGCGACGCCACCGAGCCTTGGTGGGCAAAGAGCAGGAGGATTCGTTTCCACAATCAGCTCTTTTCTCTCTCTCCTGCAGCTTGTGTTTACAATGGGAAGACCTACTCCCACGGGGAAGTGTGGCACCCCGTCTTCCGGCTCTACGGCCTCCTGCCCTGCATCCTCTGCACCTGCAGGGACGGCGTCCAGGACTGCCAGAAGATCACGTGCCCCAAGGAGTATCCGTGTGAATATCCAGAGAAAGTAGATGGGAAATGCTGTAAAGTATGTCCAGGTAGGTGGGATCCTGCCTGCTCCTGCAGCTGCCTCCCAGTTCCTTCCTCAACCTTGGTTGAAAGCCTCAGGCTGGCAGAGGTGTAGGGATTCAGGTTGCTGGTGGCTAGAATTCCCACCAGACAAGTTCAGCAGGGCAAGCACTGATGGAAGTTGGCTTGTCTTGGAGGGCAGCAGGACTTTCCCAAGGTAAGGAAGATCCCCAAGACCCCCAAAAGGTTCCATCTGTTGGGAGGATGAAGTCTGGAGAAAGACACTTGAGGCAGGACACGCTGAGAATGCTTGGATAGAAGAAGATGTTTTCAGGGCAGAGGACACACAGTCTGTTCTCCACACCTCCAGGTGGCACAAAAACCAGAGGGTTAAATTGTGCCAGCTGAGGTGTAGGTGTGAAGGGAGGAGCGAGGACACTTCCCAGGAGAGGGGTTGTCTGTGGTACTCATGGTTGGTGGGAATTGGAACTCCCCATCTCTGGAAGTGGAGGTTGAACACACAGGTTTTAGGGTGGTCCAGGTAGAACTGGGCTGGGGCTGGGACATGGGAAGGGTCTGGAGCCCCAGGAGAGGCTGAGGGAGCTGGAAAGGGGCTCAGCCTGGAGAAAAGGAGGCTTGGGGGGACCTTGTGGCTCTGCACAGCTCCTGACAGGAGGGGACAGCCGGGGGGGTCGGGCTCTGCTCCCAGGGAACAGGGACAGGAGCAGAGGGAACGGCCTCAGGCTGGGCCAGGGGAGGCTTGGATTGGATGTTACAGACAATTTCTTCCCCAAAGGGTTGTCTAGCTCTGGCACAGCTGCCCAGGGCAGTGGTGAGTTCCCATCTCCAGAGAGATCCAAAAGCTCTCTGGCACTTGGGGACATGGGCCGGTGGTACCTTGGCAGCTTTAGGGGAACAGTTGGACTTGGTGATCTCAAAAGTCTTTTCCAAATCTAATGATTCTGCGATTCCATGGTGGAGAAGACCTCTTTTCCTTTTCTGTTCAGTGTGCTTTGGGTCCCTCAGCTCCCTGATCTTTGGAAAGCTGTTTGCCTTAAGCCACAGACCTGGCAAAGATGTGGCAGGGTGTGACAGCTCCTCCTGTTCCCACTGGAGAATGTTTTGTGGATGATACCTCTCTGTGCTGGCATTTATCAGGAGATGTTCAGCTGATGGACCACCCACTGCTTGCCCAGGGAGGCTAAAGGTACCTGAGTGTCTTTGAGCCTGGCTGGAGGGGCAGCAGGTTCTGTGTGGTCCCCTCTGATCCACATCTTCCAGGGGTCTCGGTGGAGGGGTCTCACCCAGGAGAACAGGCAAAGGGCACTGCCATGTTTTGGAATGGCTGCAAAGTCATTTGAGCTGAGATTTTCAAGGTTTTCCAGCCCCTGAGTGGAGAGGTTCTGAGATGGCCTCCCCAGGGGAGAGAAGGGCAGAAGCTCAGCTTGTTTTAATAAGGTTTTTGATATGTTTATGAGCAGGATTTATGATGTGGTGCCTGGTGGGAATGGGATGTGATGACTGAGCAGAACCCTTCCAGTCTTGCATTCCCACTCTAGTGGGTCTCTCTGGTTTAAATCCGACAACTTTCCCTGCTTGGATCTCTTGTCTGCTGCTCAGACTTCATTTTATTTCCAATTAAACACCCTGATACAGCCAAAACGATTTTGTTCCTTCTTTCCAGTTCTCACAGATAGCAATCACACACACACACATACATTGCTCAGCCAAGTTACATCCCTGCCCTTTCCTTCACTGCAGGGAGGCTTTGCCCAGGTTCTTTTTCCAGGTGCTTTCTGTGACTGTCCTTCTCTTCCTCCCTTGTACCCAGTAATTTAGGAATGCTAAGTGACTTTGCCAGTTCCTGACCCCGGGAATTGCTGTGATGTGTTGTTTGGAGCACTGCTGTGGGCAGAGCAGGTGACCACGACCTCTGTCCCTGCTCCTCCCCCTCAGTGCTGTGGGGGTGTGAAGCTCCTTGGTTGTTAAATTCCCGTAGAATTCCAGGGGTTCCTTTCCTGCTGTGAAGGTGGGGCTGTAATCACGGACTCCACGACCTCAAAGGGCTTTTCCAGCTTTAACAACTCCACACTTCTGGGAATGCCCTGGAGCAGGGGGAGCTGAAGGCTCTGGGACAGAGGTTCCCTGCTCCCTGACCCTGCCGTGGGACAGGTGAGGGTGCTGGGCTGTGCTCACCCCCTCTGCCTCACGCTGAACTGCAGAGCTGAGCGCCTGTCCTCTGGTTGCTGAAAAGCTTCTCTTCCTTTTAAACTGGGATTTCCATTCCCTCTCAGAGAAGAAGAGCTCAGGACCACCCCAGAAAGCCAGGGGGAGAGCAGAATCAGGCCTAAAATAACTGTCTTACTAAAATAAACCCCAGGCATCTATTTATAGCCAAACTTTCTTTCGAGTAGTGTGAAAAGCTTCAGCATCCAAACTGACTGGGAGAACAAGGCTAAATTCAGCAGAGCTGGGCTCCTCTGTGTTCCAAGGACCACAACCAAAGGCAATAAATCTCCTTCCAAAACCACGGGGCATTCTTAATTACTCCAGATACATTAAAAAAAAAAGAGGGGAAAATTAGCAGCTCTTCTTTACCAAGAATGCTGAAAAAGTCACGTAGGACCCAGTGTGGATGTCCTTGTGGTGACACCCCGCGTGGGGAGGGTGCTGGGGCTGGTGCTGAGCCCACCTGGGGGGCTGAGCCAGGCACACTGCCCAGGCAGCCCAGCCTCCCCTGCTGTGGGATCATCCCTTTGCTCCCCTCATGTTCCTCCCCCGGCAGGAGTGAGATGGGAAGTGGGGAATCCAGCCCGTGCTTTGTGGCCATGGTGGCAGCAAGGTCTCTGCAGAGAGTATGGGGGATCCAGATGGACAAAATCCCCCTTCCCCATCCCTGCTGGCACAGAGGCTGCTGGGGCCAGGGGGAATGAAAAACATGAGACTGAGGAGGTCCACAGCTCCTTCCTTAGCCCCTCCTTTGCTGCTGGTCCTGGAGCTGGGGCTCGGATCGTGGGACAGACACGAGTGTGCCACGTGGCACCAAAGCCAACGAGATGCCTTTTCGATGACCTGGGTGCTGAGATGGTCCTTCCTGCCCCTCTTTAATGAGCTCTGTCCCTGTTTTTGCTCAGAAACCAGAGTCAAGCCCACGGATGCAATTGCCACCCCCCGGTGTGGCAATGGCAGGAGCCCCAGCCGTGTCCTGGTGTACACGTTTGTGCCGCCGCGCTCGGAGGCCTCCAAGGAGATCCTCAGGACCATGGCCATCGAGAAGGAGCTGGCAGAAGAGGTGGAAATCTACAACTGGAAGCTGATTAAAGGTGAGCACCATTATGAAAGCAGCCAGCAGAGCGGGAGGTGTGTGTGGAAACCTGATGCTTTCCAAGCTTTGTTCAGTTTTTCTGGCTTTCCTCGAGGTGCTCCACCCCTTGCGTGGTGAATCAAAACCTGCTGACAGCAGGCTGGCTTTTCTGATTCCCCCATTTCACACTCTTTTCCTGCATTCCATACAGACCAGGGGCTGGAAACCACTTCTGGCCCCACTAACCTCACCATGAGCTGCAACACCATCTGGAGGCACAGCACATGGGCAACCAAGACAAGGGCCTGGGGGCTGCTCCTCCAAACCTCCCTGCTCTCATGCCAAATGCACATGGAAAAGAAACAAAGGAATTGTTCTGGTGACTCTGTGGTGACTCTGTGGTTTTGCTTTCACCCTTTCTTTTACACCCCAGTCCACCTACAGCTTGAAAGCTGCTGCAAAGGTGCATACAAGGGGGATGAATTGTCCCCAGCCCACTTTTCGGATGGGTGGATTTGGATGCTCCTTTGGTTGGTGTGTGCTCCGGAGGTCAAAGCACAGCAAATTCACAGCTCACAAATGGCTCCAATCTCTTGCTCTTTCCCCACACCTTCAGCTTTACTCCTGTGGACCAGAGGAGTCTGGGGACACCCGGTCCTGTAGATAGTTGTGCTGTGTTTCTCTGTGGCCCAGGGAAGCAACCCAGTGCCCCATTCCTGAGTTTCCACTGGACACGCTCTCCCCCAAAGACCTTGGGCGCTTCAGGTTGGTCTTACCTTTTCTGTGGATGCAGTGACCCTTGCCCTGTGTCTGCTGGACACGTGTAGCCATTCTGGTATGTCCACGTTTCCCATCACTCCCTAGGGAGACCTCAGCCAGCTGCTGAGACTGGGCACAGCTGGACAGCACCTGAGAAACTGACCCCAGAGACGGAGCCCTGGTTGCCACCATGTTTCCATCCTGCCCCTGCCATCCTCCCTCCTGCGTGGTGCCCCCCTGCCCTGCTCCCCCTGCTCAGCGGGGCCTCCCTCACAATGGCACCTTGTGGCTGAGGACAGCTCTGAGCCCGCGCTGTCTGGGCCCCGCCGCTTCCTCCCCTGGCTCCTTGGCACGGGGCAGCACCCAAACCTTCTCGGCACCTTCCGAGGCCAAAAGCTTCTCGTCTGCATGGAGCTCCCGAGCCCTGCCAGCCAGGGACAGGGGAGGCCCTTGTCCCCGAGGCCAACACAGCTCTTTTGCTTGGCAGAGTGAAGTGTTGTTGTTGGGAAAGAGCATGAGCTCACTCACATATGGATTCCACCTCTCCATGGGCCATCACTCTACCAACAGAGCAGCGTGTGTGGAGTAAAGAGGCTGCAAGTCACACCTGGACCTCGTCCATCTGCCTTTGTATGGGCTCATGATACCTACGTGGCCTCATCTATTTCTGGGCCAGGATGGTTTCCTCCACGAAGCAGGAGTTGGGAGGAGAAACCAGCACCAGCTCCCGGCCAGAAGTTTTACCCAGCTGGCTGGTGGCGCAGAGCTGGCCTCCAGAAGAGTTGCAGTGCGGGCTTCCCCATCTTTTGGGGGGTCTGAACATCACCAGGAGTTTTGAAAATTGGCTTTCTGATGTTTTTGACCTGTTGTCCTCTTGCTACAGGCCCTGTTGAGAAGGCCATGTCCATCTTTCTCACAAATCCCCTTTAAAGCACCAAGAACGGTGGTGCGTGCCCGACAGCCCCAGCAGCTTGCTCCATCTCATCCCAAGGGCTGCCAGGAATGCTCCTGCCTGTTGGATGGGATGTGCATGCCAGGAAATGGCATTGCCCTGTGCCAGCTCCATCCATCCTGCCCCTCCACTGCTGGACTGTCCTGATTCCTGCTGGGGCACGGCCTGCCTTCCTCCGCTGCTCCCCAGCTCCTGGCATGTCGGGAATGACCCTCCCGGGGGCCAAAGGTCTCAGCCAGCTCTCTGAGAGCTCTTGGGGAGCATTATCTAGGTCGGCTGATTAAAAGATGTTTATCTCTTGTAGCTCTTGTTTAAAATATCCTCTTGGTTACTAATGTGCTGGAAAGTGCTCCATCAGCCCCGGGGACTGTAAGCACACCCTCCTGCTCCTTTCTAATTATAGACCAGAAGAATTTATTGAACACTTGTGCCTTTCTTGCGTCAATAACAGTTTTATTATCTCCATCCACTATCTTCTTTTGTTACTGGTAGGACTTCTTTACCCAACCCACTGAAAGGACTAAGTAACAGTCCAAATATCCATCTATTTCTCTCTCTGCCTTTGACTTCCTGTACTAACTTTCCACAGTAGATAACATCTCATTTCTATGGATTGGGAGGCAGTTCCCCTTCATTACATACCCTTTTTATGTGTAATTGCTGCTGGGAATCAGGGAAAGTCTCTTAACCAAATAAGGGGGACCACGTTGCCTCTCACATCTGCTGTCAGCAAGAGGCTGGATGTTCCAGAAGCCCGAGTGAGAGGTGGGGAAGGATATTCCAGGCATACCTGCCTGGTTTGTCATGCCTTGCAGGAGAACAGGAATATCATAACCCCTAATCCCACAGGAAGGGCACTTTCATTGCTAAACGCAGGTTCTGGTTTGCATGGGTCAAACATCTGAGTCAGGCACCTCCACTGAGGGGCTGATGCTGGCAGGGGCAGAAATATCAATCTCTGCTGAGGTCACTTGTGTTTTTTCCTGTCCTGGAGCAATTTCAGCGCTGCTGACGAAGAGATTAAACTTTGGTCCCTGGCTGCTTCCAGGAAAGGAGATCATCGAGCATGGAGGGGTCTCTGCAGTGGGGGAACATGGGTGTTTGAGAGTGAGCAGAGGGGCCCCAGCATCCCCTTGCTCTCACCTTTATTTCTTTTATGCTTTCAGGGGAGATTGGAACTCCTGCAAGGCAAGATGCTTTCTGGAGCAACAAAATCCTCTTGCTTTCACCTGTTTCATGGTGAAACATCCTGATTTAACAAGCAGTGACTGTTTTCATAGAACCATAGAATCTTAGAAAGGTTTGGGTTGGAAGGGAGCTTCAAGCCTGCCCCGTTCCACACCCTTGCTGTGGACAGGAGACCTTCCACTATCCAGTTTGCTTCAACCTGGCCTTGGACATTTCCAGGGGTGGGGCAGCCACAGCTTCTCTGGGCAACCTGTACCAGGGCCTTGCCACCCTCACAGGGAGGAATTTCCTCCTAATATCTAATCTGATACTTCATTGAGATGTCTCCTGGCCTTGGCCGGCCCCGGATCCATTCCCAGCTCCCACCAGGCTCTGGCAGCAGGTCCTGCACCAAACCAGGACCCTGGGGCAGACAGTGTCAGGAGGGGACAGAGAATATAAACCTGAGTGAGCCTTGAATTGGGCACTGCAGAATCTGATGCCCGTGTCCCCCTCTGCAGGAATATTCCATCTGATCCAGACCAAGAAGATCAGCAAGCAAGAATTCAAGCAAGAAGCACAAAACTTCAGGCTGATCACTAGGACAAACGAAGGTAGGGAGAGAAAAATCCCCTTTCCTCACTCCTCCAGCACTCCCTGCCCCAAACAACCTCCTGATTTCCTGCTCTGCCCCGGCCATTCCAAAAGGCTGTGTAAATCCCAGCGTGGTGTGGGGAGCTGAACCGTGGGGACAGCACTTGTGCAAGTGTGGCTGGGTTGGGGCTGACCTGTCTTCACGCCCTACGCAACACCCCTGGTTAACAGCCACATTTTCACTTTATGGTACTGGAAAGGGCAGCCAGCTTTCTAAAAGTGGATGCACTCTTGTGAAATCCAGAGGTTTTGTCTCTCCAGGGCCCGTAAAACTGTTTGATTTTTATATCTAATCCATCTGGTGCTCCTGGGAGCATGGAGGGAGAAAAAAAAAATGGTGCAAGGGATTAGCAAAAAATGAAACTGTTGAAATATGTTTTACAATCATTCTGGATGTTCCGGGATGTGCGTAAACATGACAAAGAGCAGGGGTGCCTGTGCACAGGCTGGGAGCTGCCTCGCTGTTCCCTGCTGGCTGCCTCCTTGCCTGGCTGGGCTGAGTTCAGCGGGATAGGCTCGGCTCAGAGCCAGCAGTGGCCAGCACCCCTGGCTCGTGGGCTCACTCGGAGCAGCGCTGCTGCCCAGGGCACACAGCACTCCAGCGCCCCAGGCATGCTGGGGTTTGTTCTCACCCCCAGTCCGTTTGAGACAGCATCTTTTGACCAAAGCCTGGGGGATTTTCCAGTCCCTGCTCCCAGGCTGGGCTTCACACCCTGGTGGAGTCTCTGGCACGTGCCTCCTTCTTCTTGCCTCGGTTTCCCCTGACAAATAACCCTGTTGTGAAACCATCCCACTGCCGTGGCTGCAAGTTCTAGGAAAGCTCTGACCCATGATTTCTTCATGGCAGAAGATTAATTCAGCTAGAAAATATGCCCTCTACCCCCAGGGTGATGACATTGGGGCTGCATAATCCTTGCTGGGATTGCACTGAGGGAAGAGAACACCTGGAGAGAAAGCACCTCCAGCCACCTCCTGCACATCTGGGGATTCTTTTGGGGAGCATGGAGAGGGACTTGGATACTTTGGCCTGGTTTTGGGGGGAGGGGTGGTTTCACAGCTCCACATTTGATTTGCTGGGAGTCTGCAGCTCCTTGGGGGGGGTTCAGAGGGATTCCTTCTTCTTCTGCAGCAGGATTTTTCCCTACCATATGTTGCTGAATGAAGACCCAAGGCTGAGGCAGCAGCAGAAAAATGAATATAAATGGGGGGGGGGGTTTGAGCAACCCACCCCTAAAAGGGGCTGACAGAAGGGAGGAGACAACCATACCTGTCCAATGCCCATGAGACTGAAATTTTGGCTTTCTGAGGTTGAGACAGAAGCAGAATGCTTCTTCCCCTGAGAGGCAGAAAGTCAGCCCAAATCCGAGACATGCCAGGGAGGACATGGACCTACCACCACGTCAGAGCACCCTTTAAAGCGGTGGAGAGGGAGGGTTGTCCCTGTTTCAGTCTGAGCCCCTTTCCTTTTCAGACTGTGCTAGTGTTTTAAGTGCCATGGATTGTGCCATTAATTGCATTGTGAGGGTGAGAGCCCCTCCGAGCCCCCTTTTCATTGCAGTACCGCCGTACCTGTGGCTGGGATCACTGATGAGCTGCTCTGAACACGGCTGGTGGTGTGGGCACACCTCTCCCACAGCGAGTCCTCGTGGATCCTCCAGTGCTGAGGATGCTGCCCGTGGGGGAATTGTGCCTTCCTGCTCCGAGGCTGTGGCTAATGTGTGTCCGTCTTTGCTCATCCAGGTCACTGGAACATCTTCCGAGCCCAGACGTCGGAGCTGAGGATGACAGAAAGCCCAGAGAAGGAAACAAAGACCTTGTAAAGCAAAGAACTTTTCTCTAACTATTGATTTATCTACACACAGACACACATACACATATATATGAACTCCAGAGCTGCATTATTAAATAGACTGGCACTGCAATACAGGTTACACTAGTGGAAATTCCAGCAACTCCAGAGAACGATCCCAATCCGTCGGCATCGAAGCCACAGCCGTGCAGGTGCCTCTCTCCAGCGGGAGAGCCATCACCTCCCGCTGTCCCAGAGATGTTGGAAGAGCAGAGGGAGGAGGGAGAGACGGCGGAGGGGTGGGACCTGGTGCCACACGAGGAGGTGGGATCCATCCCGGACACCCCGGCGTTCCTGAGGAGCGTCGGGAGCGCGGCAAAGCGGAGCATGACCGTGCTTCTTACCAGCTGGTGGTGGAAAGATGACCTGCAGAGAGAGAAAAATCATCCCTCCTTCTTTCCTTGGAGCCCCTGGGAGCTGCAAAGGAGTTCCTTTGGCTGAGTGCCCTCCAAGGGGTGTTTTTGAAAAATCTCCTCTCTTCCAGCTGGGATGATTCTTTTCCCTCTTTGCAGGTCACTTGAAAATGTAGGTTTTGGGAGGACCCACCTGCTGGCAGGGTCTGAGACCCTGGACACTGCACTAAGGTCACTACTCAGCATTTATTGTGCTATATATTGATATCTATCCTATATAATATCTACCGGGCTGTATTCACAGGAGGGGCATCTCCCAAAGGGCAAACAGGATCATTTCTGCAGCATGGGGAGGAGGGTGTGCAGCAGCATCACCTTCCCCCTGTCTGGAAACAGCTTTGGGGGATTTTCAGGTTGTTTTGGTACATATATTTATCCCTGGATTCTTGTTTTATTCTGTTTTGATAAATCTATTTATTTGGAGATCCAACTCTGTCTGACAAATCTGATTAAAAGTCTTCTTGATTCAGCTTCCTGTGCTGGTTCTTCTTTCCCTGTAGGGTCTGTGTTAAGTCCTGGGAGCCCTGGTGGGGTCTGGTTCCCTTGCACTCACTTGGGCAACATCCTCAGGGTTGGGATGCAGAGAAATCCCACAGATGTTTTGCTCATCCACAGGGGATCACCCCTTCCCATTTTCTTGTGGTCTGCTCATGGCTCTGGGCTGAAAACAGAGCTTGGGGTTTGGGCCCTGAGCTGGCACTGCTCAGCAGGGCCACACAATGGGGCTGAGCTGCCCGAGTTTATCTCTCACGGGAGAGAGCCCCTGTGAGGCTTTGAGCATTGGGGGGCTCCCCACAGCACGAGGTGAAGGTGGAGGGGCCGGGCCACCTCCTTGCCCCAGGGCCCCCTGTGTGGCTGGAGGGAGGATGCTGCCAGGGCTGGGGCAGAGCCTGAGCCCCCACTTGCCAGCCTAATTAGCTGTCCCTTGTGTGATGGAGCTGGAGCTGAGCCGAGGGCCAATTTGGGCTCATTTACCAGAAGTGGAGGCGTTTGGAATGAAGCTGCTCCGGTGGGGTCACAGGGAAGGCTGGGAGGAAAGCAGCACCAATTCTGCACTGCCTGGTCCAGGTGAGGCTTCCTGCAGGTATCTGCAGGGTGCTGAGCCCATACAGGCTGTCCTGGGACCATGGACACTAAGCCCAGACACAGACAGACCTCCTGGGCGCAGCCCAGCTGAGTGCCTGACACACAGAACTCCTCTGCCACGCCCAGGAGCGTGGTGGATGCTGCTGGATGCTCCGTGGCCAGGAGAAACCCTTTGGTGAGCAGCAACAGAGGAACCTGCATGGGCTCGCTCTCTTCTCCCAGGGAACAAGTGACAGGACAAGAGGAAGCGCCCTCAAGTTGCACCAGAGGAGGTTCAGGTTGGATATTGTGAAAATTCCTTCCCCAGAAGGGCTGCCCAGGGCAGCGGTGGAGTCCCCATCCCTGGAGGGATTTAAAGCTGTGTGGATGGGGCACCTGGGGACATGGGATAGCGGTGGCCTTTGCAGGGCTGGGGGAAAGGCTGGGCTGGAAGGTATCAGAGGGCTTTCCCAGTGTGAACAATTCAGTCACCCTGTGATTCTAGGGATGTGGTCCCTGACATCCCCCCCGAGCAGTCCCTGCCCAGAGTGGGGTACACTGTACTTCTAGAGAGCCCCACGTTTTTGAGGTGACCACAGGGCTGCCTCACCCCGGTTCCAAAAATGCCCTTTGTGGGATGTGGCTCTTCCGTCCTCCCCTGACACCCCCAGCCCTGCTGGCCTGCCTCCAGAGCAGAGGGGCATGGGAGGGGAAAGACAGCCGCTTCCCTTGGCTCACCGGTGACAGAGACTTCCCTTTCCCCAGGATTGGAAAGGACCATCCTGCTGGGGACACGCACAGGGGCTGGAGACCAGGCGGTGTCACAGCACTGCTGGGGACGCGGGGCTGTGGCGGGGCACAGGGACAGGCTGTGGGCAGCGAGCAATCCCTGCGGTGGTGTCAGTGCTTCCCAGTGATGCCCAGCCTTCCCAGGAGCCTGCTCTCCCCGCGGGGCACCTCTGGGATTAGCCCTTTTAATTGGATCAGCAGCCCCGGGGCAGAAGCCAACGCTTCGCGGTCGGCGGCATCGCCTTCCCCGCCCTGCTCCTCCTCCGTGCGTCCTTCCCCTCGGCAGGCATCGCCCCGCCGAGACCCCGAGCTGTGAACACGGGGTGGATTCGGGGCCACAGCTGACACGCTGCCCTGGCACCTTTCATCTGTCGCAGCGCCGGCTGCGTGTGCACATCTGGGAGCATGGAGCGGCCTCAGCTTGTGGCTGCAGAGATGGTCACGGAAGCGTGGAATTGTTTGGGCTGGAAAAGACCTTTCCACTCTCTCCAACTCCCTGGCAGGAGGGGGCAGCCAGTGGGGTCGGGCTCTGCCTCTGCAGGTCCTGCAGGACTCAGAGCTCCTGCTGCTTCTTCTGCGGGACCCGTGTGTCCTGCCAGCCCTCCCGCGATCCGCTGTCCTCTGCTGTGATCTGCTTGGAGCGCACTAAGTGCCCCGGATCCCTCACGGCTGGGGCAGCCTGTGCTGAGACACCCTCGGTCTCTGCAGAGAGCACTTGGGTCCGTTTGGGTCCCTAGCACCAGGCAGGCAGGGAGTGGATGCACCTGGCTCAGCTGGAAGATGTGCCAAATACGTTTCCCCCTTCAGAAATGCTGGAGCAGGGACCGAGGGAGGGAGGGCCATCCCATCCTTGGAGAAACTCAGCCTTATCCTGGACACAACCCTGAACAACCTGATGTCACTTCAAAGTTATCCCTGCTTGGAGACAGAGGTTGGAGCAGGGACCTCCTGGGGTCCCATCCAGCCAGAATTGCCCTGTGGCTGTGTGCCCTGGGATGGATGGCAAGTCACCACCAAAAATCTTGGCTCTGCCTCTGGGGTCTTAGGGCTTTTTTTTACGTCAGAGCCGTGCTATTTCATGCTGTATTATCAGGTTAGTCAAAACACTGCCCCAAACTATATGTCTATATAATTGCCAGCTACACTCACTTCCTTGGCCCCTGCTGTTTTCCATTGCATGGGGTTTTCAGGCACGCAAAACATCCACTTTCACCTTGATGTGCACGAAGCCCCCTTCCCTGTGGGGAAGCCACCACCTCCTGGTGGTGCCTGCTGGAGTCCTGCTGCCCACAGGAACAGGTGGCAGAGCCGGGCACTGCTCAGCTTGGGGTGTCCCTGCACCCTCGGGGTCTGCAGTGACACCAAAGAGGGTCTGGTGCTGCTCCAAATGTCCTGTGTGAAGCCCACAGCTCTGGAGGTGTTTGAATTTTTAGGCATCTCCCAATGAATTGGGATGTATGTTCTCATGTCACCTTTCCCCAGTCTAAGGGAGGGATTTCTCCCCAAAAGGATAGGATTTCCCTTAAAATCTCTCCATAGAGACCCACTGGGCGAACGTTTCCCCTGCATCCATTCTCCTCTGCACATCCTTTTCTTTTTTTGGGATGAGAAATGGAGAAACCAGAGGACTGTCCGTGCTGCAGGGCTCACAGGCTGTTCTCGTGCCACCACAGACCTGTCTCCTCTCCAGACTAAACAGTCCTAATATTTCCTGTCTCTTCTCACATAGAAATGTGTCTGTAATCACTCTTTTCTCCTGTTCCTTCACCTTTTTGGATGCAGGAGCAGCTCAGGATGTACCTAATCTGGCAGGTTGTTCCCAAGCTCTGCTGGGGAAATGGGATCGCGTTTCCCTGTCTCCAGCTTTGTCAAAGCTCGACACCCCCAGAACCAGGAAACAAAGCAATCCCTGCAGAGAGAGAAGCTTTGCCAGCAAGCCAGGACTATCCGGACACTGGAAAAAGCCCCTGGCTTCCTGGAAGATTGGTGCTGAGAAAGGGGTGATGAGAAAAGCAGGGAAATCCTCGGAGATCGCGGCTGGAGCCAAAGGAGGGATGGAGGAAACGTGGCTGGCGTGGCACGAGCGCAGCCCCGGAGGCCCTTTCCTCCTGCAGCATGCCTGGCCTTTGCCCATTCCCAAACGGGGACATTCCGGAGGGGAGGCAGGACAGACCCACGGCACAGAGGAGCTGGTGGATTGTCCCGGGGCTCTCCTGCCCCGTGGGTTGAGGGAGATCCACTTTTGCTGCCTCTGACTGAACCTCTGGGTGGCTTTTCTCGCTCCCCTGCTTTTTGGCCGTGGGAGCGAGTGGCTCCGGCAGAGATCCCTGTTTGTACAGGCTGGATAAATCCAAAGGAAACCGATTACAAGTCCTTCTCACCAGTGTTGCCAAAAGACCATGATTCAGTGCTACTTTTTTGGGTAGAAATTAATTAGTTCAGGCCCATCACAATTATCTAACTCAACGAGCACGACAATAACCCACTGTCTAATGGTTCTTCATGGCCATTTAGCACCATCTGGGTCGTCTGATCAGGGGCTTTGCAAACAGTTGAAAATGAGGTAAGAAGGACTGCTTGGCCCAGCACCTCTGTTTGCCTCCCAGCTGCACGGACAATGCAAATAATAATCCTGGTGGACCCGTTAGACACAGGGACAGAGCAAACATCGACCCACAGCTCGCCCAGCTCCTCTGAGACTGGCGTCCCCAAGTGGAAGGTGGTGGCCCTGGAAGGAGCAGGGAAAAAGAGCTTGGCCACGTCTGTTGCACCCCAGAGTGGCTCCTCTTCCAGCTTTAGGGGCTGAGTTTGAGTGGTGAGGACTGACAGCTTCCCCAGCCCCTGGCCGTGCCCTGTGGCACCACACCCCCAAACAGACACACACCCCCCTGTGGAACAGAGCCCCACTCAGGGCTGAACTCCTGGATAACCTCAGCAATCCACCCTCCAGCCTTCAGGCAAGGGGAAACACAAGGTATTAACACACAGGTCCAAAAAGGGGTGGACAGGCAGGTCTCAAAGAGAACTTTCTAGATGGGAAATGGAGGCAAGTGTTCCCCCAGCACCACCTGCAATATCACTGTCCATCCAAACAGGCCAAAATTAGGGGTTTTAATTTTTTTTTCCCCCTACCTGTCCATAGATCTGTTTTTAGCTTGGTGCTGAGTGCTGCAGGCTGCAGTTTTCACAGGAAAACCTGGGAAAGGCGAGCTTTGCTCACTGAGGGCTGCCTGAGGCACAAGTTTGCAAGCAGGATTTGGCAGGGGGCTGCAGAGGGACCCACGGGGGCTCCTCCAAACCCCGTCAGGCTTCCGGCTCCTGTTCTGTGGCAGGAAGATCGGCACTGAAAAATGAATGGAAATATTGATCCCCTTCCAAGCTGCTTTTAGCACATCCTGAGAAGTTACACAGACAACCAGCATGGGCTCCTGCTCCTCCCCAGTGCAGAGAGGGGGAACCTGGAATGGCCTGGAGCAACACAGAGGAGAGCTGCACACTGTCCTTCCCTCCACAGCTTCCCTGGAAGTCAGGAAGAGCCAGTTCCACGAGGGGTGGAGGCTTTCAATACGTGCCCACAGCTGCATCGCTCAGCTGTCACCCCTGGGCCGAGAGGTGTCCAGGCAAAACTGCAAAGGGCTTTGCTGCCTTCCCAGGATGGATTATTGGCCTTTGGAACTGAGTGTGATTTACCAAAAAGAACAAAAAGGTTGATTAGAGATGAATATAATTTGGCCCTTCATCTAAGCAGCCCCCAGCCTGTGATGGACACCCAAAATTCCCAGGGCAAGCTCTCCAGATGGTGCTGACCTGCTAATAGGCGAGAGGTCACATGACTGGTGCTGGATTTCTGGATCAGCCTCACCAAATGCTGGCCCAAGCTGACCATGCTCCCAAAAAGGCATTTGGTACCTTGGGGAACCTCTTGCCCTGCAGGTCTGAGCAGCCCCGATGCAAACTGGGGCACACGGGCATCCCAGGAGTGTTGTCCTTCAAGCTGGCAAGGCCAGGGTTAACCCTAATTCATCCAAAAGGATTTTGAGGAAGGCTTAGCCTTTGAAATGGCAATTTAACCCTTTCTAGCTGGTCATTTCCTCAGTGAGATCACAAAAGCTGAGTTTTCCCTCTCTTCCTTGGCCCGGCAGCACACGTGCAGGTTGGGGCGGGGTTGCCTGGCTTGCCTTGGCTGCTGGCTCATCCCAAGGGAGTTGGTGTCTCCCAGGACACACAGATGGTGGGGCTGCACGTGGTGAGAGCTGGGACAGCCACAGCTCAGCTCTGCCCCCCTGCTCTTTCCTGTGGAGATTCCAGCAGCAGAGCAGCCTGATCCCTGCTCGGGGCTCCAGGACAGCTTTGGGTGATGCTCTCCCCAAGCCTGGGGGTCCCTGTTCATGGTGGGGACGGCCCCTCATCCCCCTGGAGCTCTGTGCTCCCCACACCTGGTCTGGGAGGGGGGATAACGTCATCCACGGCTCCTTGGCACAGAAGTGGCTGCAAATTCCCAGCCAGCGGGCCTGAGGAGAGGCCAGCTGGGGGAAAAGTCCTGGGGGAGCCCACAGCCAAGTCTCCCAGCTGGGAATTGGTGGGGAGGGCTCAGGCTCTGCTCCTCGCTGGGACTGTGGTTTTATTCCCTTTCCCCAAGGTGTGGGGAGGGAGGAGGAATCTCCTGCAAGCACAAATCCCTGGGATTTGGTTCTACAAACACCGAGGTTAAGGATCATACAGTGGGGGATGTCCGTGGAAGACTTGTGGGAAATTACATCCCGGTGATCCTATGGGATGGACTCTGTGCATGCTCCTCTCCCATGTCCTCCTCTTTTCCCCTCTCCTTGTTTGGTTCAGTTTTTAGACATCCTGGAGCATTTTGAGAGGCTCAGGAGAGCCTTGCGGTGGGTCACAAACGGAGGTGTGCCCCCGCCCTTTAGCGCCGTTCCCAGCGAGGGCGGGGCCGCTGTTTGGCCGCTGGAGCTACGGTGACATCCCGGAGAGACAATCCCTGTCACCTGGGACCTTGGCACTGAGCCAGACCCTCTGCGCACCCCCGGGGACGTCCCGGGCACCACAAGGGACCCGCCAAGGGCAGGGTGACCTGGGGTGACCGGGACCTCACGCCCTGCACTCCCCCAGCAGCCTCGGGTCTCCAAGCTGCGGGGACCTGTCCCCTGTCACCGGGGACGACACGATGGTCCCTCAGCTGGGCGCCCCCAGCTCGAGCAGCCCCTCCTGCTGAGGGCAGGGGACAGCCCAGCGGCCACCCCCAAACCCCCCGGCCATGGGGCTGGCCAGTCCCCGCACCCCCTGGCAGAGGGGCCGGTAGCCGGGAACCTGCGCCAGGACCAGAAGCCGGTTCCATACAGCCAGGGACTATAATAAAATTAAAGCTCATTAAGCACTTAGAAAAGGGTTTGCATTGAGGGGGAGTGGGCGGGGGGGCAGGGGGGGCTGTGCCTCTCAATACTGGGCTATTTAGAAGGGAGAATTTAATAACAGGGGGGTTGGTTTTTATGGCAATAGATTTATTCCACCTGGGCTAAGAAATACATTCCACATCTGCCGAGCCGTGTAACCAGACTCTAATTAAAATCGTGTGCCAAGCGAGGGCCCGGCTGTAAAACACAAAGCTGGCTTTTAGAGCGGCTGGGAAGCGCGGCCAGGCGGCCCGGGGGCGGTGGTGGCCGGCAGGACGGGCACGGGGCTGGCGGCAGGGCTGTGCCACCGCTCGCTGTCCCCACGCCGGGCAACGAGGGGGGGGGCAGGGGGCACTCCGTGTGCTCGCAG